>JAVYIG010007915.1:0-95458 GCA_035222895.1 Strongylocentrotus droebachiensis
GGAGGGGGAATCCCGTCGGGTCACAGATCTAATATCTTTGGTGCAAAGTTCCTGCCTTGCTCAAAGGATAGACAGGTGCGTACATGAAGCATAGCAAGAGAAAGAAAGGGAGGGAAGGCATAGAGAGAAAGAGAGGGGCTAGGGGCAGCGGGAGGGAAGGGAGGGAGGAAGAGATGAAGACATGGGGTGGGGGAGGAGGGGGAATCCCATTTGGTCACAAATGCAGCATCTTCAGTACAAAGTTTCTGCCTTGCTCCAGGGATAGAAAGGTTGATAGAATGGCAAGAGAAAGAAAGAAAGAATGAGAGAGAGAGAGAGAGAGAGAGAGGGGGGGGGGGGGTGGGGGAGGCCATTCTGTTGAAGATGTAACATTTTCAGTTCACTGCCAATTTCCTGCCTTGTTTTATGGATAGACGGGTACACATTTGTAAGAGAGAGAGAGAAAGCTAGAGCGGGAATTGAGGGAACACACAGCGAAGGCAGCTGAATGGTGGAGAGATACCATGCGACTGCAGTTTAAACAATTTCATTGCTGTTTGAGGGTTTTGGAGGATGCAATTGTACTGACTTTTAAATTATGAATTGTCATCCCATTAGGACTGAAAGTTGTTTCTGACTTTGATATTCCTTGCTGATATCAGTTTCAATTCTAAAATGTTTTTTTCTCTTTCCAGGTTGTTTCTTGCTCCGGAGATGGGTGCGTTATGTTCAGTGATCTGGATAACCCGGATATGTATGGCCGCAACTCTTTCAACTGCCATTATGGAACAGCTTACGAGGTATGTGTGTGTGTGTAGGCTGCAAAGGGACTCTTCAACTAGGCAACATTTGGTCAAATGATTACATGTATACCAAAACGGTTCTTATAGTTATCTTAGAAATCAGTTAGAACCTTGAAAATGGGTTCCCTTCTTTTCCAATCAGGAAAAAGTCAGGAAATTTGAGAAAAATCACACAAAGTGGGGGAAGTATCAGGGAATTACGTCTTCCGTCTTCATGAATTACTGGGAACCATGCTTCTTTGAATATGATGAACTGGCTTGCAGAGAGTGAAAGATGTGTACTTTCTTCTTATTAGACATTTGTTTGTGTATCTGTGTTCCCGTAAAAAAAATGTTGTGTTCTAAAGTACTGCTAGCACAAAAGTATGCATGTATAGCAAAAAAGTTTGAGAAAAATCATTTGGGAAGATCCAAATCCCTCCTGTTTTTAAGGTGTTTTTTTTTCTTTTTCTAACTAGTTTATCTTTCATTTGCAGATTGTGTGGCTAATCCGCAACAACAAGAAGTTACAGCAAAAAATCTGTTCTCAAATTCATAAGTAGTGATATAAATATTGAAGTGTTGTAGTTGAGGGCTTTTATCATGACTGAAATTGCAAAGGTTATGGGTTCATCTGAATAATTCTTCAAGCACTCTTGTCAGTTTCATTTGAAGGATGCTTTGTGAAGAAAAGAAAATTCTTCACCAATTCTTTTTCTTGAATGTTCTTGAATGTTCTTGTTTGTGTTATTTGACCTCAGGTCGTGACCTTGCCCTCTGACCCCAATACTTTCATGTCATGTGGTGAAGACGGGACAGTCAGGTGGTTTGATCTCCGCATCAAGACCAGCTGCTCAAAAGAGGAATGTAAAGAGGTAAGTCGTTTCTTAAACTTATATATGCATTCACCCCTGCACCTGTTGTGGCAAGACGTGTCTATCCTGCTTTAATAGGGCTCATCGTTCACCAGCAGGCCTGCACAAACTTAGGAATACCTTAAATCTATGCTTGTGAACAAAATCCAATCAATCATATGCATTTAGGGTATTACATAAGCTTTCATTGCCTTTAAATACACAACAAATTGGCTTAAGCCCACTGCACCCTGTATGATCCTCCTGCGATCTGAAGAAAGGCAATTATACTGAATATGGAAATCTAGACAAAAATCATCTCCTTGATTTAGGTTCTGAATAATGATGCAAATACTAAAATCCAAAATGTTTGCACCTTTAAATCCCCTGTCCGATGAAAATACAACTTGATATTGCTTTTCCTTTGCCAAGGAATTTTGACATCCGTTGAAATTTAGACTTGATCACTTTCACAAGTTTAGATGTTCATATAAAATGCTTATTGTCCTTCAATGTCCTTTAAAATTGTGTTGGGGAAATCTCGTCACAAATCCAAAATGAGCTTCCATGAACGAAATGCTACTTTTACTCTTCACAATAAACATTTTCTCTGTTGAATCTCAGAAGTTTACTTATTTGTTATTGTCTTATCTTTTTGTGAGCAGGATGTAATGATCAACTGTCGTCGTGCTGTGACGGGTATCTGTGCGAACCCCATCCTTCCCTACCAGCTGGCCGTCGGGTGCTCAGATAGCTCCGTTAGAATCTTTGATCGCAGGATGCTGGGCACCAAACTCTCAGGTAATTGAACCAAAGTAGTCATGAAAATAAATTAAGATTTTCACAACTGAAGCTGTCACCACTAAAGCTGTCACCGTGTCCCTAAGGACGTTGGCTCCACAAACATATTCAAACCATTTTTTCCTATCTTTGAGCAATTCTGTATGCCTTCTGGAAGGTGCTGGCTTCTAGGATGTCACTTTCCCATCTCTTCCTTGGTCTTCCTTGCCTATTTGTTCCAACAATGAGCAAGCGTTCATTCTGGAGACATGACCAAACTAGGTCAGTTGTACTTCAGCAATGCGGGCAAGGATTCGCTTCTTATGTCTTCACAATTAAAAACTACCCACTGAGAAAATGCTATATATAGATTCTGATAATCTAATGTAGAGTTCTGTTTGTATCGACTTGACAAGTCTACTTACCAATTCTATTCTCAATGATCATTGTGAGCTCCTCATGAATTAGAGGTGTTGTGGTCTATTGGATCAGTCTTTGGACTGGGTTCAATCCCTGCTGCAGCCTGAATGTCCTTTGACAAGACCTTAATTTATATTTGCCAAACTTGACCCAGGGGTGTTTCATAAAGCTGTTCGTAAAGTTACGCATGACTTGTATATGAAGTGCCAGATAGGATGCCAGATAGTTTTTCCTGATATTTCCAATAACCTCAATTAAATTATGGCAAAAAATATACTTTGCATTAAAAATATTTGTTACAATAAGAATGTTAATCTACATCTGCATAGTTCAACTTTAGTTGATGCAGTTAATAAAGATTGAATAAAGTCATACGTAACTTTACGAACAGCTTTATGAAACACCCCCCAGGTGTAGTAAGTGGGTACCTGGTAAGATTTATTCCTTGAATGCGCTGAGCACTAAGGTTGGAGGAGTCAATTATTTCCAAAGTCCTTTGGAAACCCAAAGAGGTGTTATAGTATAATTTGATATGCATTATATGAGAATGGCATATTTTATAGTATTAATGACTGCTGTGAGAGAAATAGTTGTTTTTATACGCTCAAGGGAAGGTTAGAATTGTGCTATTACCCGAGGCGTGCCGAGGGCAATAGCCCAATTGTAACCTTCCCGAAAGCGTATAAAAACAACTATTTCTCGAATATTAAAGCAGTCATTAAAACTTTTATATGCCAAAAAAAAAAATTAAAAAAAATAAAAAATAAAAAATAAAAAAACTTTTGTCGAAGATGGGATTCGATCTCTTGCGTACAAAAGGTGATGTAACTAAAATCAGCGCCTTAAACCGCTCGGCCAGCGCGCTGTGTCAACATATATAGCAGTTTTCTCTAATATATACATTAAAATGGATTGAAAACGGCTTCGCGTGGTGGATGCTTCGCCGCTGCTCCATTAAACGGGCCCTTCTTTTACTTTTGCAATGCATATTGGCACGAACTTAGATCAAGATCTATCGGCAGATGTTGTTTTTTTGTTTTTGGAAGTTTATTTTCGTCTTCATGTCAACAATGCAAGATAAAATTGTCAGTAAGATCGATCGAGATTCAATTGTATTGAAATTACCGACAAATTCTTCGTACACGTACGGTATCCTCGATCGCTCAGACCATTTTTTAACATGTAAACCATTCTCCATGGGGTAACCATGGAGACTGAACTATTTTCCCGGTAACCATGGTTATTGGGATTTTAGAACTGTTTTAACCATGGTTACTGGGAATTTTCGGGAACAGTTAAAGTTTATGAATGCAATTTCGACCAATCAGATTGCTGGATTACTTAAGTGAGGTATATAATTATTACTATTACCTACATAGGTCGAGGCATGCAGGGTATCCTTTGCCGATTCTGCCCGACACACCTGCAGAACAAGTACAGCCGTCCTACCTCCCTGACCTACTCTGCCAACGGTCAAGACCTACTGGTCAGCTACTCCTCGGACTACATCTATCTGTTTGGTACCAATGCCCGCTACAAGGAGAATAGTGAGGCTTCCTTTGGGGCAGAGAGCGATGGGCTAGATGTGCTGGAAGCTGATGAAGAAGACAAGGATGAGGTAAGGTTCACTTCTAGCTAGGGGGAAAATGTTATTATAATTATTATTAATATTATTATTACTTATATCGCGCTTTTCCCATAAGGCCCAAAGTGCTTACAGTAAATGAAAATTAGAATTACATAAATACATGTAATAAGAAAAACAGTTTTACAACTACAAACTGCAAAAGAAGATGTGTTTTTAAGGCCTTTCTGATGGAGACTAATTCTAAGTGGTAGATCATTACTGTATTTTGAAGCAGATACAGTAAATGTCCTATCACCGGCTGATGCGCGGGTAACTGAATATGTGAGACGGAGAGAATCACTGGCTGACCTCAATGCCCTGGCAAGTGTATATAAATTCAAACAGGTATCTTAATATTGTGGAGCTTGATTATTGAGTATTTTGAAGACAAACAAGAGTAATTCAAAAATGAAAAGCACTTTTCGTAAGTTATGGTGTCATGCATTAATATTCCTTATTTGAACGAGGTTTCAGAACAATCTGGATCTTGACTAATAAGTCGATGAAATTTGTGATTATAGAAAAATTTGCTACAAAGTTGGCTTGCATCCGTTCAAACTCAAGTGTGCTTTTAAGATGTCTGTATCAATTGACAAGTCTACACTGTACCTCTAAAGCCGATTCTGTCTATTAAGGCTACTCAAGGGAACAGGAAAACTGGCCACTGTAGGCAAGTTGCCTTTCTAGACAGGTTCAACAACCTGCATTTCTTCCTCAAAGGGAAAAAACAAAAAAGGTTACCTCATTGACAATTAACAGGTTTGATTCCGTTCTGAGAGCTGCCAACCATTCCGTTTTTTCCTCCAAATTATAGTAGTTTGTTTTTTCTTCATAAAATATATTTTAAAAAATAATTTTTTTAATTTATTTATTAATTTTGTATTTTTTTTAATAAATTGCACATCAAACAACTGCCCTAAAATGTTATTTTGATCACAAATTCAATAGAAAACTAAGGGTTAAACATACTTGAAGAGAAAAATATTCTCAAAGACAATGAAATGCTGATAATACCAACATAACAACAACAAAATACCTACTTGTAAATGAAATATAGGTCCTAATATGGAAAAAACAGCGTGAAGTGCCATCATGGTTCCTTTTTTTGGTCGCACAAGGTTGGCAGCTCTGCTTTCTGTGGCTAAATAAGCATTAAACCAAGTTACAGTTTGTTAATGATGATGTCTGTCTCTTGTTGATTAGTTTGCAGCTGATAATCCCGTCAAGAGACTACGACTGAGAGGAGACTGGTCTGATACAGGGCCTAGAGCCCGTCCAAGAAGTGAACAACCAGAAGGTAAAAAGAGATTCTCTAGATATCGATTATCAAATTGCATCGTAATGGTATATGGTGTCCTCACTGTCCTGTTTCTTGATTTATTTGAACAGGCCTGATAATTACCAAATTTTTAATTTCCCCCCCCCCCCCAATTTTTTCCCAGTTTTCTTACTCAATAGAGGGGAATGTTGTTAGATGCCTCCCCCCCCCCCCCCCCCTAGGGGGGTTGAGAAAACAAAAAAACATTTTTTTTTTTTAAGTTTTCACTATCACCCCTGATTGAAGTAATTGGGATATCTGTCTCTGAATTGTGAATGTAAAGTTATATACAAATGAAGAATGCTAAAGTTAAAGCGAAAAGAATAATGCTATTTGCATCTGTAGTTTATGAATATAGATATGTTTGTATGAATAGTAGAATTTCATATTTCTTCTTTGAGTATCAACATACCAGTAGTGCATGAATTTACAAAGGCTGCCTCAAACATGCGGTATGATGTAAAGAAAATACAAACTTTAGTGACTTTATATGTCTGCATCTTTAATATAATAAACACCCTAGAGAGTAAGCATAGAGGCCTTTGTTTGGCACAGTTATGCTTTTCACCCTCAAAAAAGTATACCTTGTGTCATTAATTGACATGCCATGTTTTGGTGGTACGGCCTTTTGTTAGGTGGTTTAGGGAATTACCGCATTCCGCTGGAATTTCCAGTAGCTGTATAATGTTTATTGACACAAATATTCTTTTCCATTCCTCCTATTGTGTCATGATAGGTGAGCGACCCAGGTCAACCATGGTGCAGAGGATGTCTGAGATGTTGTCTCGCTGGCTGGAAGAATCGTCTTCATCGCCTCGACGACCAGTCAGATCTGGCCAACCGGGCGTCATTGGCTCCTCCTTCTCAACCTCTGCATCGGCTACGTCAACAACTCAGTCGACATCAGCTCCAGCGACAGCTTCCACTTCAGCAGCTCTACCGGTTACAACTGAAGCAGCTGAACCGGTTACAACTGAAGCAATGAGTTCACAAGTGCACCAGGATGGAACTCATGAAGAACGTGAGGAACAGGCAGGAACATCAAGGACGAGGGATTCATCAAGAAAGCCGGACGTTGTTCCTAAAACTGATTCAAAAGTGCAAAGAATGTCAGAGAGGACATCAGAGGATGTCGAAACAGTCTCGGAAGAGAAGGGTGTGAAGGAAACTCTAAGTGCAATGGATGGTGCAATAAAGAAGAAGAGTGAAAAGGAGATGGACAGAAGAGATGATGATAGAGAGGACAAGGGATTGAGTGACTCAAGAAAGGTAAGCCAAAGATCAAGTAATGGTCGGGAGGCTGGTACAACACGAGAGGATGAGGAAGGAGCAGGGGGCTGGAGAAAGGGGCTGAAGTCACGAGGGGGGCGTCCAGATCTCCCAGCGCAAAGATTTGGGAAAGGTTCTGGTGAAGTAGGCAAAGAGACTGAGCTACATAAAGCAGCACCAAAGACACAAGACTTGGACAAAAGTAGGAAGCAAGATGGTCAGAAAAAAGAGGAAGAAGAAAAGAAAGGCATCTTTGCTTTTGGAGAGAGAATGGAAGACAAGAAACCCATGGTAAGAAACTTGAGAGAAGAAAGCCTTTGCATTAAATATTAATTCCCTCGTATAGTGATGAAAATTGCAAGATGTTGTTCACAAACTGCAAAACTAATCTAAAGGTTTGAGGGGGTATTCTGACAATAATTTTATCTTGATGTTTGTAAAGTGACTTTGATTGTTGTAACAAGTGCTCCATTTTTGTAACCTTTCATTGGTATATGCAAAGACATTTCAAACAAACACGGTCACCTAAACCAGTCAAACGAATGCACCCTATTAGTTTTAAATTTGTTAAGTATAGTTAAATCATTTCACTATGAAATCAAGATGAAATAGACAGTACCACCCCTGCATTTTTGGTAGAGCCTATGGAATTGGGATTTCTGGCTGATATAATCACCATTTTCCTGTGTAATTTTGTACCTTGATGGCTCATAGGAGGGCATGTTACATTTCGTGTTTAATATAGCATAATTTGATTTTAATATTAAGAATGATATTTTGTTTGTTCTTGCACAAGTAGCCTAGACTGACGAAACAGGATAGTCTTGAGCACACGCAATCACGGAAGCACAGCATCATCGATAACCCTCCTAACTTACAGGCCATCGGTGATCCCAGCCCCAGCAAAGGAGGACCGTCATCATCTACAGCTGAGGGGAGGAAAGATCATGGAAAGGATAGGAAAGGGGGGGATGAGATGGGAAGAACTGATGGAGATGAAGGAAGAGGAAAAACAGATAGCAAGAGAGGAGAGGAGGATAAGAAAGAAGATAAGAGGAGCTCTATGCAGAGCATGGGATCAGAAACATCACAAAGGTGTGTAAACTGTTCATTAATATCCCAATGTCTCATGTCTTTACCTCCTCACCCCCCCCCCCCCCCCCCCTCCCCCCACCCTCCAATAAAAAAAGTAAACAAATATTGTTTGATATTAGGTAGAAATAACATATTCCACTTAGCAAAATCAATCATATAAATGTAGGTGGGAAAGGAGGGGGAGAAGTACTTTACTTTATTGTTGGACAATCGAATTGTCACAAATTTTGCAAGTGATCCAGATTTAAAGAAACTTTAGTAACAGATAAATGCGACTGTCATTCACCATATATGCAAGAACAAAAATGAAAACTATATCAGATCTATTCAGTGTTTGTCTTTTGCAACTTTTGCTAAATGTGCTTTGCTTGATATACTATTGAGTAGCAGCCAATCTATGACGTGCAGTGAGTCTGACAGTGATGAAGACCTGCAGGTGCTAGGAGCTGAGAGGGAGAAGAAAACGCCCCATCAAAGGGATACTCCTAATCAGTGAGTTACAAATAAGTATTACGTTTGGGTGGAACGAACAAGTGACTTGACTAGACTGATTTTAACCTTTGATAATAAACAACCAGACATGTGTCAATAGTAATTTAAAAAAATAAAAGTAAATGCCAATTACAACGTTTGGAGAGAATTTTAATTTTTTTTCTTCTTCTGTAGAGGTTGTAGTCGAGAGATTAATTATTGACTGAGAAAGTAAAGATGAGTTTAGCACCGGCAGGGCAATTTTGTCTTTGCTAATGGTATTTTATTCACATTGCTCCTCTCCACCCATGTGTTAAAATGGGTACCTAGTAGGATGCTATTAACGTCAGTATGATTGGACTAGCATGTGGAAATGTGTATTTAGTTGACTGGCTGGAATGTTCTTCAGTTGGCAATAAATGGCTTTGTCCACTGTAAAATTGTAGAATTGCAATTGCTTGGGGTAATTATTTCGTACTTTGTAACAGGTAAGGTGTCAAAGGGACTGGGTAACTTTGTCTCAGATTCTGAAACAACATCCTGGATTTTGCAACGACAATTATTAACCTTTAGGTCAGTCGGGAACCCATGACTTTTAATACAAGTCGATTGCCTCTCTGATTATCAAGATATTTATGATTGGAAATCAAAATTTCATTTTTTGTTTTCCTCACTGTTTTTATAACACTACAGTCTATTGGGTAAAATGAGTATGGTAAAACCGGTCACAAATATTTACATCTTTGAAGCACTTCATGATCATTTTGAAGCGCAATATTTTTAGGGCTTCAGTATTACACCATATCCATGCATCTCAGATAAAACATTGTTAAACGATGGCTTTAAACAAGAAACAAATGTTATTGTTATTATTATTGTTATTATGTAAACAGGCCTAGAGAGCGTGTGAGGTCGGAGGCTGAGATGAGGTTGAGGGAGCTCTTCAAGACGCGCAAGGAAGAACGAGAGAAAGAAGCGGACGTCATCAAGAATGTCTACTCTCCATCCGTTGAAATGGTCTACAAGGGACACAGGAACTCAAGAACAATGGTAAACAATAGTGGGTTGTCGGCACCAGTTTTCTCTGTCAAAATGTCTGTGTTTTTTCGGGAGTTTTTCTTCCATCTCATGTGATCTGCATTGGTATACATTATGTTATAAGGTTGTGATCTTTAAATTATAAACATCAATCATACTATTGAAGTTCGCTTTGGTTCAAGGGTCTCTCTGAAAGTGTGTTGTAAGTCTGATAGTCATTTGAGAAAAAATTGATGCTTTGCATTCGACCTTCCTGAACATTATGTTGTGATTGCAGAGCGAATTTCAATTCCATCCCAACCCCCACCCCACCCCCATTGATAGGAGAAACTGTACTGACAAGTTATTTATTTATTTATTTTTTATTTTTTGTCTACATAAAGAACTTGTTGTATCTCAATTCTTTTCAATATAAAATTTTCCCTCTTTTTATATATTTTGAGTGCAGGGACGAGGCAAATGTTTCCTCAGAGAAAAATTAATTTTTTCAAACATTTATAAGATTGTTCCTACATGTACATGGCATCAGTTTTGTGATGAGTACATATATGCCTAATTTGATATCTCTGAATATTCTATGATAATCACCTCTTTATACCCTTGTCTCAAGTACCAATAGGGTATGCTCTTTGCCTTAGTTTCTTGGACTCAAAGTAACAGGGGAGTAAGGTTATTTCAGATGGTTCTCTGTCCACAGTACGATATGTAATTTTCTGAAATAAAGGCCTAGATGCAATTGTTCTAGGTAGGTAATTTCCTGAGCATACTAGTCCAGGGACCCGTTTCACAAAGCCATTCTTCAATGACAAATGATAAAAACCAGTGACAAATCTTTTGATAACCAATCAGAAGCAAGGATTTCGGTAGCTTATAACAAAAACTGTCATTTGTCATTGATGACAAGTCTTGTGAAACGCCCCCCAGGTGTCAGTTCCAGGGGTTAGTTGACATGGTTGTCGCTTCAAGTCCTCCTTCATAACATTATTCCTTTAATTCTTTCAAAACTTGTTTCCATCTCTTCTGTATTTCATGTAGATTAAGGAAGCTAATTTCTGGGGCGATCACTACATAGTGAGTGGATCAGACTGCGGACATGTGTTCCTTTGGGATCGCTACACAGCCAAACTTGTTATGCTGCTAGAGGGCGACAAACATGTTGTGAACTGCGTCCAGCCGCACCCTATTGATCCCAGTAAGTACCTAGTGTGTGTAGTAGCAGTAGTAAAGTAGCACAGCATGGTTTGATGTGTGGGGTGGCAGCGTGAGGTACATATAGTGAGCAAGGATAAATTGCTCACACTTATTTCTATTTTACTTCTGGAGGAATTATTTTACTGATGAAACAGAATGACCTACCCTGCTTTTTAAAGAAGACATGAGTAAATAAATAAAAACAAAAAAACAAATAATGTTCCTAATCTTTGTTGTTGGTTTCAGTCCTAGCTACCAGTGGTATTGATTACAATGTGAAGCTTTGGGCACCTGTAGCGACTGAACCTTACTTCCCGGAGGATTCAGTCGAGGTAAGATCTTTGTTTGTATGTTTCTATGGGGATGTAGATGTTTGTTGTCATGGTTAATGAGTAGTATAGAACTATCAAAATTTGAGCAAGAATCATATTACAATCAATGACAAGTATCCCTGCAATACTGATGTGATTGTTGCCTTTTGCTTAACCTCCTTGTTGTGGCTTCATCTTAGTCTGAAAACTACTAGACTAGCAGTAAAAACCATGTTCTCGTTTAATCAGAGTGGCTATTCTAATTTTAAATTTTTTAATTAATAAAGCTTTGGCAGCACCACATCACACAGAATTATGTACTTCATGTTAGCTTTAAAGGCCAATTCAGCTACATTTGTTTCACTACGACTAACACATACTTATACTACAACCACAAGGTCAAACATATTCTCACTGACTTCACATCTCATCCCCACCCAGTGCTAGTACTTCTTGACCTTTGGGATCTTCTTCCTTCCGTATGAATAAATACAATATTGTGGTTCTACAACACACACTCCGGTGACAAGTGCTGTGTGGTTGAAATTTTACACTTACCAAACTCTTACCTTGTGCCAAACTAGTACAGACAGGCTTTAACATTGAACCTTGTATAAACAATCCCTGAAGCAGCCTTTCCAAGCTAAACTGGGATGACAATGTACTGGGACAGCAGGTGATGGTGCAGACAACTTACCCTAACCTTAAACTCAAACGCAGCTTTCACCCTAGTCCGTTGTTTTTAGTCCATTGTCTTTGACAAAATAGAAACCCAGAGCACCAAGAAAATGTATCTTTGATGTTTCCTTGTTACATCAGGTGATGAGAATCAATGAACTGATGCTGGAGGAAACCAGAGATACTATCACTGTACCGCCTTCTTTCATGCTGAGGATGCTGGCATCGTTGAATCATCTTAGAGGAGGTAACTATAGCAACAAAGAGATGATGGATGGATGGTGATGGGGGGGGGGGGGGGGGGGGGGGTAAGTGTTGGGCTATCTGTCGTGATGTTGGGATTTTTAATGGTTTTGATAATAACGATGATGAAATTGATAGTGATGATGATGACAGTGATGACGATGATGACGAACATCATTTTTTGGTATGATGATTGTGATTTTATGGAGATGCAACAGTGCTAATTTCGTGCAATTGATACCAGTGATATTGATGTTGATAGTCATGATGATGATGTTGATGATAAGTAGTTATGATAGGGCTTTTAATTCATGACATTGATATCAATGTTGATCAATATTAGTGTGAAAGCTGTTATAATAATTCAGATTGTAATCCAATTTATTATGCCTCCGTTACGAAGTAGCCGGAGGCATTATGTTTTCGGGTTGTCCGTCCGTCCGTACGTCCGTCCGTCCGTACGTACGTCCGTCCGTACGTCCCGTTCTCGTGATCGCGTTATCTGAAGAACCGATTGATGGATTCCTGCCAAACTTTGGTCATGTATGTATCTTGCAGAGCCGATGAACTGATTAGATTTTGGGGTCACGAGGTCAAAGGTCAAAGGTCACAGGGCTCATTATGTATGCAAACACAGCTCGTGATCGCGTTATCTGAAGACCCGATTGATGGATCCCTGCCAAACTTTGGTCATGTATTTATCTCGCAGAGCCAATGAATTGATTAGAGTTTGGGGTCACGAGGTCAAAGGTCAAAGGTCACAGGGCTCATTATATATGCAAAAACAGCTCGTGATCGCGTTATCTCAAGAACAGATTGATGGATTCCTGCCGAACTTTGGTCATGTATGTTACTTGCAGAGCCGATGAACTGATTAGATTTTGGGGTCATGAGGTCAAGGTCAAAGGTCACGCGGCTCATTATGTATGCAAAAATGGCTTGTGATCGCATTATCATTAGAACAGATTGATGGATTCCTGCCAAACTTAGATCATGTATGAATCTTGCAGAGCCAATGAACTGAGTAGATTCTTGGGTCACGAGGTCAAAGGTCAAAGGTCACAGGGCTCATTATGTATGCAAACACAGCTCGTGATCGCGTTATCTGAAGACCCGATTGATGGATCCCTGCCAAACTTTGGTCATGTATGAATCTTGCAGAGCCAATGAACTGAGTAGATTCTTGGGTCATGAGGTCAAAGGTCATGGGCTCATTATGTATGCAAAAATAGCTTGTGAACGCATTCTCATTAGAACTGACAGATGGATTACTATTTAACTCAGGACATCTTGCAGAGCCAATGTACTGAGTATATTTTAGGGTCATGAGGTCAAAGTTCAAAGGGTCATATATGTATATGAGAAATTGCTTGTAATCACAATATTCTGAGAACCTGTTAATGGATTACAAATGAACTTGAATTTGAAAAATTTCTTCTGTTTTGGTTTGTAAAATTGCTCTATGACGGAGGCATCATTTTCGACTGCGCGCAGTGGAATTCCATCTAGTTTTGAATATGTAATGAAATCAATTTTACAAGAATGATCTACTAATTTGTATATGTTAAATTGGCACCTGATGAAAGTATACCTACTTAAAATTTTCGTTTTAGCGCATTTGAATAATCTTCTTGACTGTAACTTCTTTCAGATCGTGGAAGATCCGCTGACCCTCGGTCTGCTAGTGAGAGCTCTGATGATTAGACTAGATCCTGCTTTCTAGTGCCTGGGGGTGTTTCACAAAGATTTTAAGTCAAACTTATCTCTAAGTTGGACTTCAAAATTATGGAGAGCCATTTGTAGCCTTATAATGAAATATATTCAAAAGCAAAAATTGAAGTATTTTAGACTTTTCATATATTCCACATCAAGAACATGAAATCTCCCATGATAATAGAAAATATGAATGATTTGTATCAACATTTTATACCTTTTAAAATAACTTTTACAAAATATTTTCAAAGATGCCAGCGGCTTTCCATAATTGTTAAGTCCATTTTAGAGATAAGTTCAACTTAGGATCTTTGTGAAACACCCCCCTGGTTTATTTAATGAAGAAAATAAAGGATTACGTAAACCTTACATATACGGTACATGTAGGGCTCGCATGGAACCCAAGTGCATGCCCTATTCTATGTGAGTGTGCTAAAGGAAACCTCACCCCATAGAATAAGTGTAGGTATTCTGAAAATGGATATGTATTCCTATCCTTTGGTGTACAATATTCCCTACAAGAGATGAAGATATTCTTGGCGTGATGTGAGGTCTTTTTTAGCCTGACATGGGTGCAGCCATTTTCTTGCTTTATGCCTCTCTCGTACACTTTGGTGGGGAATCTTGTAGATTGATGTGCAAGAATACAATAAATCTTTCAGAAGAACTATAGTTATTTCTTGGCGTGGGGTTTCCTATAAGTAGTCTACCAAAAGAGATGTTTTGCAGTTGACTGGGAGTGTATTTAAATTACAATATCTCTTTGTAGAAGAAATATTTCAAGCTGTGGTTTGACTAGATATAATAACATGGAACTTCTTACATCAAGAACAAAAAGGGTTTTGGCGATCGGTATACTAATAAGTCAGCTATGGATATCATGGATGAAGGTGGTTGAAGTTTGCAAGAATGCTTGGGGAAGAAAAAATAATGGGAGTTTTTCAAATTATCCTTTTACTTTTTTATTTGGTATGTTTCTTAATGTTTTCAAAAGCAACATTAGGTGTATTCTGATGCACTTTTATTTATTCAAGTACTGGTATGTTTATTGAGTGCATATATTGTAGGGAAAATACCAACAGTACATGTACATGTACCTAGTTATTTAATGTTTTGAACAAATAGTTCTGTTTTCCTTGTGTTTGGTTTATTGGCAAGCTTGATGATAAAAATGCTAGTTCATTTTAAAGGAAATTTGTAGTTCCCCCCCCCCCCCCGGCAATGTTGAACAGTACCTTGAAATATTGAATAATACTTATTGCATTTTTATTTCCCCCATTTTCATTTTTGTAGCAAAAGATCTTGCCAGTACTTTATATAGTTTACCATATTAGGGCATGGGTTATTTAGTCTTATTTATTCTATTGTCTTCATGTTAATTTTAAATGTGAATCTCTTTGTCAAACACAGGGTTTTGGAATAGTATTATTTTATTTTAGTATTGGTGAAGCTTATGATATGATTTTTTGTTTTCCTATGCAGATTTGATGTATAGTGGATGCATCATTAAAGGTACAAGTTTGAGAAAGGCTGAAATTCTACAAGATAACCCCAAAACAATGTTATTGAAATTTACTTCAGAAGATGATGAGAAACCAAAAGAAATTTTTGTTATGCTGTCAGAGACAAAATATACTTGTCCTGTATTTCATGCAATCTGAAAATATTATTTGTAATTTGCTGCCAAAAGTCAAAATTCGGTTGAGTTGAGATACTCGATGTATTATCTTATAAGTATTTTGCATGGTTTATGCAGTGAAGTTCAAGAGAACATGCTAATTTACTGATTTGCAGTGTTAAATCTTCAATTCTTAGTTATGATATGTACTACGTGCAACTGAATGGTGGCATTTTAGTGTCTTTGAAAGGCATTTACTTTGTTCAGATCGGCTTAACTTTTAGATTATGCTTATTGAATAGTGAAGATGACGTAAGTGTATTGTTTAGATGTACATCCACGATTGTTGGATGTACATTCATATGTATCATGATTTACATGGTAAATGCATGTATATGTACATAAAATTATTTATAAGTATATTTATATTTATATTAACAAACCATTTCTTTTTCGCTCTAGCATCACATGCTAAATGATTATGAAAATGGTGTGATTTTTGTATTTAAATTATTATTTGTTGTCGTACATATATGTGTAACAGCATTTCTGACTGTTCAAAACAGTAAGGAAAGTTTAAATAAATTATACAGGTATATGACAGTTTATCTACCATGTGTCAAGATTCTAGGCCTCTGATATGTCAAATTTGCTGGTATGAAATTCACTACGGACTGCCGGGTGGTATGGTGAAAAATAATGATCAGGCATAGTTAATTGTCTTTGTGTGCGATAGCAATCTAGATGCACGGCCTGCACTATATCATACATGTACACCAAACAAATAGCGATTTCATAATAGCAATTGATGTGAATAACGTAAAGGTAATGTATTTCAAACGTTGACTGCTTCTTTTTCACTTCACGGTTAAAAACCGTTGCCCTCAGTGATCTTGCAACTGCGCTATGACCAACATTTGTATAATATTTGCTCTTGTCTCATTTGTTTGGTGTGCATTAGAAAACAAAAAATTGAAATAGTGGGGAAAGGGATGAAAAAGTAAATCGAGAGAGAGAGAGAGAGGCAAGATGATGGGCTAACCCCTAGCCATGTTTGTTAGAAAGGGGCATTTTTCCACAGTTCATGAAATTATCTGCAATAACATATTTTGAATGGACAGGGGTTATAGACACCTTCCACAGACACAAAGGAGCCTCTTTGAAAATGCTCAAATTCTCGCCCTTTCTGAAAATTCATGAAGTTTGGCCAAAAATGATGGGCTAACCCCTTGCCATTTTTGTCAAAAAGGGGCACATTTCATTAAATGATCTGTTAAAAACATATTTTGAATAGACAGGGGTCATAGACATCTTATAGAGATGAAGGAAGATCTTTCTAAAAATTCATAAATTTTCGCCGAAATGATGGGCGAACCCCTTGCCATTTTTGTCAAAAACGGGCATTTTTCACATTTCATGAAATGATCTGCTAAAACATATTTTGAATAGACAGGGTTCGTATACATCTTCTAGAGATGAAAAGAGGCCTTTTTGAAAATTCATGAATTTTGGCCAAAAATGATGGGCTAACCCCTTGCCATTTTTGTCAAAAAGGGGCATTTTTTCATGTTCATGAAATGATCTGCTAAAACATATTTTGAATAGACAGGGTTCGTATACATCTTCTAGAGATGAAAAGAGGCCTTTTTGAAAATTCATGAATTTTGGCCAAAATGATAGGCTAACCCCTTGCCATTTTTGTCAAAAAGGGGCATTTTTTCACTTTTCATGAAATGATCTGCTAAAACATATTTTAAATAGACAGGGGTCGTATATATCTTCTAGAGATAAAAAGAGGCCTTTTTGAAAGTTCATGAATTTTGGCCAAAATGATAGGCTAACCCCTTGCTATTTTTGTCAAAAAGGGGCATTTTTTCACTTTTCATGAAATGATCTGCTAAAACATATTTTAAATAGACAGGGGTCGTATATATCTTCTAGAGATAAAAAGAGGCCTTTTTGAAAATTCATGAATTTTGGCCAAAATGATGCGCTAACCCCTTGCCATTTTTGTCAAAAAGGGGCATTTATTCACATTTCATGAAATGATCTGCTAAAACATATTTTGAATAGACAGGGTTCGTATACATCTTCTAGAGATGAAAAGAGGCCTTTTTGAAAATTCATGAATTTTGGCCAAAATGATAGGCTAACCCCTTGCCATTTTTGTCAAAAAGGGGCATTTTTTCACTTTTCATGAAATGATCTGCTAAAACATATTTTAAATAGACAGGGGTCGTATACATCTTCTAGAGATAAAAAGAGGACTTTTTGAAAATTCATAAATTTTGGCCAAAATGATGGCTAACCCCTTTGCCATTTTTGTCAAAAAGGTGCACTTTTTACATTTCATGAAATGATCTGAAAAAACATATTTTGCATTAACAGGGGTCATAGACATCTTCTAGAGATGAAAAAAGCCTTTTTGAAAAATCATAAATTTTGGCCAAAATTTTTGTCAAAAAGGGGTACTTTTCACATTTCATTAAATGATCTGCCAAAAAAGTAAACATCTTCTAGAGATAAAAAGAGGCCTTTTTGAAAATGTTCAAATTTCACCCAAAATGATGGGCTAACCCCTCGCCATTTATTTTTATTTTAGAGAGAGAGAGAGAGAGAGAGATGAGGGAGATTGAACAGATGGCCGGATGGAAAATGAAACTAAAATCAAAAGACGTGTGATTAAGAGTAAGAGAGGGCCACAACACAATAATGTACAAAGAATAAACTTGTGTTGTCATAACAAAGTGCATCAAATCTACTTTGTTTCTGTATTTATTCCCATAAACTCCATTTATCTCCTCCAATTTAGAACGTACAATAGGCAGCCACACTGAAAACATCAAGCCTTTAACAACATACAGACTCCTGTCACAAAATATTCTAAACACTTGCATGTACAACTGTTGCCTTTTTAACTTTCTTTGTTAAACAATTACTTTTTTATAGAGCCGCTTCATCTTTCATTAAGCTGAACAAAGTATAGAATCTGTATCCACAAAATAAGAAAGAGTAGATTTTACATATACATATAGCAAGGCAAGTACGTTTGTACATTCATGTTAAATAAATGTCCAAAGGAATTCATCCATATACAAGTACTGAAGGCTCATACAGCTTGTGTATGCATATCAATAAAAACTATTGTCTTTCAAATAAATTCAAAATGACCAAAAGAGAAAGAAGATCTAAATGCTAAATATTATCGAAATTTTCTCCTTGGTTTACAAGATATAACTGTACACTTGTACATGTTGTTCTATTCATGAATATGTTAATGTATCAATCTAATAATTTGAGTATAAGATACGAAAATTTTCTTTTCACCAAATATGTACACATAAATAATGAGGTCACTTGCAGTGATATGAAGTATACACCATAACATTTCAAAACAATATGGTCCTAACCACTCTGTTGAGTATTCTATTCTATTTTTCACTGCCTATGTCATCCAATGCAGGTGCTTTGAAAAGAGAGTTCAATATAACAAGCAGCATATAATAATATATATTTAAACAATGGTACATGTAGATAAATAAAACAGGTTATATTCTTTCAGTTATACATTCCCATGAACATAAAAAACATTGATATAAACTTTCTGATGAGTGAATTGTTTGCTTTTTCAAAGACAGATTTACAAACTCTTCATATTAAGAGGTACATGAACGCAGACTACCTCACTCAACTCTTTCTTCACTTTTTGTCAATTTTCTTTTGGATAAAAGAACCTCAAAACAGATTAATTTGGAAAGAAAAGAAAAATTCTTGTTAAATCATCTGATTGCCTACATGTACATCACCATATTTGTGTTCATGTATTTCTATTAAAGGCAATGTTGACTTTAACCATGAGTTTAAAAAAAAAGAAACTCACATTTTATCTACGACTGCATTGAGCTGAGAAATACTCTACTTCTTGAACAGATCTTGCTAAATAATAAAGGCTTCACAAATATTAATAATTAAATAATTTATGAATATTTACATATCATACTCCTGCTGTTGACGATGTCACAACAGAATAAAATGAGTCAAACCATCTCTTGAGAAAACAGAAAGTCTTCTTTTCGACAAAATTTTGTAAAGCACAAGTTTTTCATTGTCAGTGAAACTGCTTAATTTAAAATAATAAATCTAAATTATTTTATTAACTTGTACATATCCCAAGGATGATAGACTATACATGTACTTGTACAATATTTTAACTTGTTTCATATTTTTCTTTACAGTGGAATATTCCAACATTATGTAACGTACATGAAATATTTGATTTATGAAACAAAAAAAATCCCTATGAAAACTTTATAAAATGGAATGGTATGAATAACAGAAATATAATGAAAATAACAGGCAATTATTATTTCTTTTCAGAACATGGCACTTAACTTTTACATGTCTTTGACAGGAATATTAATATAAATAAAAACAAAGACTGTAATTGTAAATTAGAACGCAATGGAATCTATGATGAAGGAATCAATGTCACGTACGAAGAAATGACATGCATAACATCAATGGGGTTGAGAGCACCAATGAGCCCTCTTAAAGTTCAAACTTTAATGTCAGTTACACAAAACGGTGATTGGTGGACAATACGCACGATACAAAGTTCATTTTGCAGCATGGGACCTCAGGCTATACAGTTTAGTTGCAGAAAGTCATCCATTAATCAACCAATCAATCAATCAAACATATAATTTTTCTAGCAGTATACATGTAGATCACATATAATCATACCACTGACAGTACATGTATGGCAAAATTACATTCAAATATCATTAATTGAACTACCGGTACTGCTTCTAAGAGTGAAGGGGCTATGTGATTTATGGACTTTGTAACCCTTCCGGTTCGAATCTATGTGGATGTTACATGTATATCAGAACATCTCAATTCACTTTCATTTGGTTGTGGCACTACACACAGCATACATGTATATTCTATCTTACAATCATTCCCATACATGTATCACATTCAATGGCATATTTCTCAGGCACATTTTTAATTTGAATGAAAATAAAACAAAAATATTGCACTACAGAGAACCTGGACAAATCCTTCATTGGTAAAGGTGAACTTCTTTCAAGGCTTTTGCAATATTCCACTCATAAGCATACCATCACGTCTGTCACGACACCCATGGCTCGCTCACTCATTCTAGGAAACATGCTTGTTTTTCTGGTGGATTACATCAATAAATCTCTAAATCATTGTAAGATCTATCTACCTCCCTAAATAATTAAATCATTAATATTCAGGACATTTGTGAATGAATAGGATGAATTCAATCCTAATATACTGAATGACGTCATTTGGAATGCATACCAGTAATCTTTTCCCCTGAAATAAGTAACATATCTAACAAATTTTGTCCAAGCTCAGTATACATATTCTTCCAAATCTCAACACCGACATCTTTTATTTATACACACCTCCATATGAAATGCCGAAGCTTAGATATTTTGTATAAGAAAAATTGTAAAGTAAAATGCCCAATACAGATAAAAGGTAAATATCTTTGAGAAATTTTATATATTGGAGCAAAATCGACAAAAAGACAAAAAAAGAGCAAGCATGCATCCACAACGAAATCAATTTAAGGAAAATCTAAAATATTGATAATCCTGAAATTTTCCTAGAATTAACAGAAATCAATGTACTTCGAGATCTCTATTTTGGTTAAATAAGGATTCATAAGTTCATTATCATTGTCTGTTTTTGAACCTCCAACAATATATTTGCACATTGATGCAGCATCTCCTTCAGTTTTGAAGCAAACAATTTTCTTTAATAGAAATTAATAGGAATGAATATCAGTTGGTTTTGACATAAATAGCAACAGAATAATACAATCTCTACCTAATAACCGTCACCTAATGAGCATTACACTTGTACTTCAGCTCCTCTACATACATACATCTCTTGTTCTTAATAGCATGTATATCTTGGCCTCTGGCATAAAGAGGTAGATGTTCAGGCAAATCACAGAGCAGAAGGTGGAGATGACCGGACGCGTCTTTTAACCTAGATCAGCTACTACCTACATCAAGGAGGACTTGCTTATCAGTCGTGTTGTTCAATTAGCAAAACCTTGCAACTGTCAAAAGGACCTCCTTTCTTTTTATGTCTTTTTGTGTGGTATTGCCTTTACATGCTGCCTTTCCTGACAACGTGCTGCCTTTCTTGTGTTGATGTATTGCCTTTGTCACATTGTTTGACATTCAGACAATCAGGGCCCCATTTCACAAAACTTGTCATCAGTGACAAATTACAGTTGTTGTTATAAGCTACTGAAATCCTTGCTTCTGATTGGTTATCAGCAGATTTATCACTGATTTTTGTCATTTGTCATTGAAAGAAGGCTTTGTGAAACGGGTCCCAGGTCTCTTCATGCCAGTCTACTTGCACAGTGGGTCAAACCAAGTGCCAAGAAACACACCATGGGCTTCTGGAAGGCATCCTCAACAGCAAGCCATGTACATTAGCAAGATATTGGCATCATATATGGAATGAAACCTGTGTTGAGCAACCATGTGTAATGAAATATGACCTGTCTATAAAGACCATTACTCTTGTTTCCCTTGAGAAGTTTTGCACAGGTTTGACTGTATCACACTTCTTGAGATGGCAGACTCTTTATCTTCCCATCCTCCATCTTTCTTCCCCTCTAATTTGAGTTCCATCCTCATCACATCATCACGCTATGAGGAGGAAATCTCTTTCCACCAGATGTTCTATCAGCTCATCATCAGCCATGGCAGACTGGACGCTGCTCTCCTTCTTGTCCCAGATAACCACCACCTCCTCCTCGTCATCCCGGCCGTTACTCTGCCTGTTGTCATGGCTACCTGAGGGCGTGGTCGGGCCCTGAGATGTGGTACGACGTCTGGCGGTGGTAGATGGCTGCTGCATGCTGCATAGCGTGTTGAAGAAGGGCATAAGCTCTTCCACTGAGCGGATGTGATGCATGGCCAACAGAGGGCGCCCTTGGCTAGTCCTCTGCATGATGGTGTGGTTCAGACTCGGGTCCTGAAAAAAATTGAAAGAAAAAATGTTTAATAATAATAATAGCTCACATTTATAATGCACCCAATACTTTGTTTCTAGGCGCAGTACATATTATTACCCCTGTCATCGGATTCAGGCTTACCCACACACGATGTATGCACATTCTCCACTCCCTGGGGAGTATTACAGCCAGTCGGCATTTACAAGCGCCACTAGCTCCTCAATGTTGGGACTGCTACACAGTAAGTCCATAAAAGGTGAATACATGTACATGTATATACATTGTTTTGTTACTCTCTGTAACAGGTTAAGGGATATCTTACATTTTGACATGAATATTTTGACACAAAAGTTTATCTTATGGATCATTATATAATTATCTTGAATGAAGTTGGTTGAAATCTCTTTAAGAATATTCAATGGTGAGCCGATGTATCAATATAGTTAAGTCAAGCATGTATACTCTCATAATAGTTTTATTTATGTTCATATTTCCAGTTAAATTTGTAATATGTCCTTTTCCAACTGGTTTGAAATTTGACATTATCATCACTATTCACAGCAAAATTGTACATATCATCTCTAGATTAAATAAAATGTTCAGAGTTATAATACGCTATTATCCTTACATATTATTTATGAAACAATCTTCATCTTGTACAGAATACATGCAAGTCAGAAATTCTGAGCATTATACATTGAAGCACCACAATACATTGTTATGTTATCAAAGTTGAGTGAATGATTTTTACCTGTTTCTTCTTGGCTCTAAGCAGCTTGGTGACCCTGGCAATATGAGGAACAAATCTGGTCTGAGAATCACCCTCATTGCTCTCACCAACAAATGCCCACTTGTAACTGCATGTAGAAAAAATTATAATAATACCATAACAAAAAATAACATACAAAATGGCATATGAAGGTAATTATCATCATGTTGCCCGAGAAGGGCACCAAAATCAAATTTCTTGACTCTATAACCGTTCAATCCACCAGAAAACAGAGTCCAACCCGACAGAATTTGGAAAGAAAAATCTTTTTCTTGTGGTCTGTTTTAGGTCTGGTGTCTGGCTTGTTAGTATGCTGGGGTATAGGTTTCGATTACTGAACAATTATTATCATTGTTTTCAAATTTGTATGATACACAGACTAATAAAATGTAGTTAAACTTAAATACCTTTTTCTCACAGTGTTTATCTGTTGTATGTCATTATTCCACAAAGTAGGGTTGTTACATCAATGAACACATTATCAAAGTAGCAATTCAAGATAATCGCTTTTAGACTATATCAATATTTTCTTTGTATGTTTCTAAACATCCCTGATGAGCATAGAACTTACACTTGGAACTGAGGGAGTGATTCCGACGGCAAGCAGAGTGCGAGGTCAAGGAACTTTGAAGCAGCGAGGTAGAGATTAAGGAATGTCTTCAATGCGTTGCCACCATTAGAACCGAGCTGGAAGAAACTGACCAGTGCTGACCGTTTGGAACCGTCCTGGGCGCTCTTAACTAACTGCTCCTCCATGTGAAGGAATACTTGAACCTAACAAGATCAAAACAGATTATAACACTCATGAGGAGGGTGACAAATGCAATGTCTAACATCAAACCAATATTCAATGTCTATGCCATGGACTAGAAATAGCCTGGCCCTGTGTTACAGCATTATTTTCTCTTACAAAATTTCTCCCATGAAGCTTATTAACATTACAGAAACACACAACAACAACAAATCTGTCTCAATTTTACGACTCCAGTGCATGGAGAGAATAGGACATCATGATGACAGTGGGTTTACATGTAGTACATCTTCAAATTGATTAACCGCTATTAAGATTTGTATCTTCTTATATATCGTCTTTTTTTCTTCATTTCTCACTTTTTTGACATTTCTTGTTGGTTGCTCTGTTTTCTATAACACATTGCAACTGATTCTGAACTTTGTTACATTTGGTATTTCAAAAATACCTTGAACATGTACATGGTAGCCCCTTGGGAAGTTTATCTCATGGAAATAGTGCTTTATAGATAATCATGATAATTAAATCTACTCTAAACCGACAAGTTTCCACTGCAATTGTTTGAAAAATTCATGAAACCGGGGTGGAGGGGGTGGGGGTGGGGGGGGGGGGGGGGGGGGGGGGGGTGTTTCACAGAACTTGTCACCAGTGACAAATGACAGTTGTTGTTATAAGCTAGTGAAATCCTTGCTTCTGATTAGTTATCAGCAGAGTTGTCATTAATTTTTCTTAGTTGTCATTGAAAAAAGGCTTTGTGAAACACCCCCTGATCTATTACAAGGATACTTACCATCTCAGTGATCATTGTGGGCCAGAGACCTGTCAGGTGATGAGGCGACACCCGAAGCAGGAGAACTCGGAAGAACATAAACACCTGCAGAATGACAAGAAACAGATGATGATGAAATATATCTCAAATAATTAATACATGCTGTCTTGAGGCTAGATATACATTTATAAATGGCAGCTCTCTGTAGTCACAATTATGTCTTTAATATTCAAACAGGGAATAGGTGCCGTTGAGCAATACATTTGCAAGCTGACATATGCATAGATAAGAACAAAATAATGTAGACTTTTATGATGGAAAATGTCTCAACAGAAGGGATACCACGCTTGAATATGTGATTGAGAAGAAAAGGGTTAAGAAGAGGTTGAAGAAATGGAAGGAATAAAAGTATTTTAGTAAAAAGTATATTTTAGTAAACAATAAAATATTTTAGGATTACAAAATATGGGGAAGGGATAAATGAAGAGAACAAATAAAAAATTAAAACAGAGAGAAAGGAGAAGGCGGGAAAGGGAAATTAGAGCAAGAAGAAAACAGGGATAAAAAATATAACTTAAAATTCAATTGCAGAAAAGAAAAAAATGGAATCTAACCTGTTCATGAACGACAGGGCTCTGACTAAGTCTCAGACTCTCAGCCAGTCTTTCCTGTATATCTGGTAAGGAGCGTACATACTGATCCCTCTCACTGCAGAACACTACAAAGCTAAGCCTCTTCAAGAGCTGAGCTCTCTGCTCCATCTCCTGCTCCTTGCTTGCAAAGATACTCAGGGATGTGTTCTGTAAGGCTGCTACTCGAGCTGTTAAGCAACAGGGAAAATGTACAATGCATCATGTTAACTAAAGTCTTACATTATTATACCATCAGTTATTAGTTTGTTACAATCCATAGTCCTTTGTAAGCACATTCTTGAACTACCTTGTTGCCACTCATGTACAGTGTTGCTTCTTCTCTAGGACATGTCAGTAATTCCTTGTACTTAATTACAATATTTGTCTATGTAAATGTTAACATATTCATAAATTTGATAGAGTAAAAGTAATTTTCATATCTTTTCAGTTGAGGATGACAAAAAACAAATTCAGTTTTATGAATTGTACAGCTAAAGTAAAATAAACATGTAAAATTAACTAAAGCAATAGAGTGAAACATTTTTTTAAATACTTCAACATACAACACAATAAATAAATATGTAGTGAATACAACACATTAGAGATTTCTGTATTGATGTTGAAGGGGGGGGGGAGGAGAGATGGAATAAGATGGACAATTACTACTTACTCATGAGATCTTTGAAAGTTGTTCTGTCATGTGTCATGAGATTATCAATGATACATCTCCACCTGGAATATGATAAAGAGACATTATATAACCTTTTGAAGCAACATCATCGACATTCACTTGTCAAAACAAAAAAATATGTACTTGACTACCATCACTGCCATCATCATCAACATCAAGTCTTTAGCTAATAAAAACAAAACCAGAATTGCCATCATCATTATCATGTTCATCAATATCAGATGATCATAATTATCATTATAATAACAATAATAATACTCAGTTTTTATGTAGCGCTTATTACAATTACTAAGCGCTTCCAAACTTGGAGATTATTACCCTGGCTTTAGCTGTGCTGCCATCGCGGCGCTCTAGCATTTCAAAGAATTAATTCCTGCCAGGTACCATTTACTCACCTGGGTTGAGTGTGGCAAATGTAGATCAATGTCTTGCCTAATTACCATATTAATC
This sequence comes from Strongylocentrotus droebachiensis, assembly GCA_035222895.1. NCBI lineage: Eukaryota > Metazoa > Echinodermata > Echinoidea > Camarodonta > Strongylocentrotidae > Strongylocentrotus > Strongylocentrotus droebachiensis. The sequence continues at coordinate 26,465 of JAVYIG010007915.1, forward strand.
ACATTATAAAGAGGTTCGTGATCAGCAGCAGCAATATCATTATCATCATCTCCCTTATCAGTATCATAATACTACTACGATTTTAAGGATAATAATGACATCAAACACAGTCACATTTGCACTTATAACATCACCTCATCCTACATGTATGTTTAAAATTAAAATTAAAAAAACTATAGTCAGTTAATGACTACAATTGAAAGTTAAATACAATTTTGAATGCAAGTCTCACCCTCCTATACAAGATGTGTCCATCTGAAAGAATGAAGCATCTACAAGCAGATCAAAGGCATCCTTCTTCCAAGCTTTCCTGGTATACTGGTAGTCACTCAGACTTGAGACCAGTGATGTGCAGGCACGGAAACTGGGCATGTTTAGGGCACTATCAGATAGAATGAGAAGTTTGAAAGTGTGTTGTACGTTAAGTTTGACCATCCAATGATTGGCTTTTAGTTATAAATGATATTCATTGTTACGGATAAAGACATTTCTATTTCATGGATATCAATTGGTTTAACCGAATTGGCTTGAAAAGAGACACAATCATGTAGCCACATAGGTGAAGTACAACCTAAAACAGATCAGGTGACAGAGCCTGAAATCTGGCAACCCTGCAATGACTGCAACTTCAGTAATCTTGGGTTTGTTACTCCACAGATTGAATTGACAACGGACGGAAGCACAAAAGAAGTACAAAATTTCATGGACAGCAAAATTACCTCGAAAACAAACAAGTGAACATTAAGTTCTGCAATGTGTTTAAAAGTATTTATATTTTTTTCAACAACCAGAAACACTTACCACAATCAATTTGCTTGAACATTTTCACTCTTTGTTTTCAATATTCAAAATACATTCATCCACAATTCAAACACAGGATACATAAAGAAAAAAAAGTTAGAATATAGCTGTAAAGCATTTTATATCTAGTTACTTGGTAGATGGACTTACCTATGGTTCTTGAGGTACGGTGTAACATTGTGCATAATGGATGTAAGGAGTGGTACCACTTTGTCTTTCTCATCACTGCCATACACCATGTCCAACAGAGGAGCCATCAACTATTAAAGAGAAACATCATTGACTAGCCATGAATGTTTTAGTCACAGATCCTCTATTTCTTCTTTCCAATTAAACACTTTCCTGGGCCCCATTGCACAATACTTACCATTGATGGTAACTTTGCCATCAATGATAACTACCATGGAAACCTGGATTTTGATTGGCTGTTGAGCCCTGTTACCATGGTAGTTGCCATTGATGGCAAAGTTACCATCAATGGTAAGATTTATGCAACAGGCCCTGATGTCTAATTTATAGATGTCTCTTCTTTGAGCCTAGTATCATCAAATCTATTATGATAATATCACAAAACAAGGCCAAAGGACAACAAATTCAGCAGATTAATTCTTATACGAATACTGACTGAAGGAAAGTGTTGTGTAACTTTTACAGGGTGATATTATTACGTACATGTTGAAACCTTTGGTCTTTGAACTATGTGACCTGAGCATTTACCCTCGCTTACCTAGTCCCTCAGATAGGCCTAAAACAGTGAGTCCCCTGGAGCTTTCTTTCAAGCACATACATGTTTGTTCACATGCTTTCTTACCATCTAGATAACATATGAAATCATTTTCATGAACTTACCTCTGCAAGCAGAGTGAGTGCTTGCACGCTGTACTGTGAATAGGAGTGCTGTGCAGGCGGGGTGCTGAGGGGAGGGGAGGTCAATGGACTATTGCCATTATTGACAGCGCCCTCTGTGGGTGACTCTGGGCCAGCTGCTGAATCTGAGACTAAACAAAAAAGGAGACAGAGCAATGTTTAAAACCCAATGATCTGATATATGAGCTGGTTTATAGTGGATTGTACAAGACACGTTCCAGCAACAAATGATTCATGGTCAATTTTAAAAAAGTAAACATGGACCTAACACTTACCTCGCCCAAACCACAATCCCAAACCTACCCTCACAAACCTAATCACATCATTATCCTTAACCATGTAACTCTGATGAATTAAAGCCCTTAGTCTTGTCATTGGTGCAAATATCAGACCAATGATCAGTGATGCTCATAATTATACATAAGGTATTCTATAATGACTGTGACCAAGGATGATTGTAGATCTTTCAAGAAAGAATGAATGCCAAATATGTTTGCCTTTCTTCAACATTCTAATTTGTGTGAGCATATCAAACACATAAAACTGTCGACAAAGGAAAACTGTGTTAACTTGGCTTCAAATTTCTTCTGCCAACATAATTATTGAGAAAAGGTCTGTTGACAACAGCACCAACACATTAAAAAACTAGATGGATCTTCGACTGCACACAGTACAAAAATGATGCCTCCGCCATACAGCCATTTTAGAAACCGAAACAGAAGCAATTTTTATAATTCAAGTTTGATTGTAATCCATTAACAGGTTCTCAGAATATCGTGATTACAAGCTATTTTTCATAAACATGTATGAACCTTTGACTTTGACCTCATTACCCTAAAATATAATCAGTTCATTGGCTCTGCAAGATACATACAGGCATAACAAGAATTTGAGTCCCCTTACCATCAGCATCCGATTCTGAGATTTGAGAAGCATTGATTTTGACAGAGACGTTTCTCCTAAGCCATGTGGTCTGTTCCAGCGAGGATCCTGCGATGGTGTTTGCTGCCTCCATCAGACGCTGACTGATCTCCTGTAGGTCTCTCTGATCCTTACGCTCATCAAACGGGAGCAGCTTATGAACAATCACATTCAAGATCCTGAACAGAAGATATTCATTTTCATTCTTCATCAGATCCAGTTTTAACCAAATTTAAATATAATCATTTCAGTAATCAACCCACGTGATGTAAATGGGTACCTGGCAGGACTTAATTCCTTGAAATGCTAGAGCGCCGTAATGGCAGCACAGCTAAAGCCGGGGTAATAGTAAATTTGGTGCCTTGAGCATCCCTTGGGGTGAATATGTGCGCATTATAAATGTTTTTATTATTATTATTATTATCAACTGCATCAATTATTTTGTGGGAAAAAAAAACTTAACTCACACACGTCACCTACACACACACACTTGAAGAAAAAAAAAAGATATTTGAAAGATGTAATAAATCCATCAAAATGATTTTTTTGACAGCAGAAAGAGAACAAAGAAACAAGACCTGCAGGTGTCCGAGATTAGAACTTCAGGTATCCAGAAGACATATTGGAGACTCCCAACTCAATCAAGTACCAGCTGGACATTCTCAAAGACAATGTGCCGACTACCACATTAGACTCACATGGATATGACAGTTGACAGAGCTTTAGAGGCCCGGGAGGTGTTTCACAAAGACTAAGATCAACTTTAAGTTAGACTCAAAGATGGCAGGCAATATGCCCCTAGTTGCTCTCACCATTGGTCTCTCAACTATGATCTTTAGATAATATTTTTTCCATCAGTAATGAACTATCAAAAAAGGTAAATTCTGAAGATTTGTGACCATGCTTTGAACGTCCCTTGAGAAACCAATGCCAGGAATGGTTAGAAGAACTAATGGCATGAACGGCCTGCCATAGTTAAATCCAACTTAAAGTCTATCTTAGTCTTTGTGAAACACCCCCAGGTATAATACTTACCCTAGTAATAGAAACTGAGCTGGAGCAGACAGGTTGAGTTGAAGACCATCCTTGAGGAGTCCTAAGATGGAAGGCCAGGAGTCCCTGAGGGGCGCAACAGCCATCTTCTGGACATAAGCATAGAGGAACTGAAGCATGCTCACCTCAAGTCCAGGTTGGTTCTATAAAACACATTGAGAATAGAATACCATCAAAAGGAAATCCTGCCCCGTTAACTATTTGCAGATGGTTTTGAAAACAACTCTTTGTTTACAGGAGCTTCTTTGGTACTTTTCCTATTTTCTAAATTTTCCCATGGCTATTCCACAAAAATAAAGGCCTATTAAGTTTGGAGAGCTCAGTCTTACTCTCAGATCATCTACATATAAACATTTTTTGCCGCTTGTTCAGCAACAGCATGTTTTGGAGAATTTGTATGAATTTTCAAATACTAACTAAATTTAGCACAATCTCTTGAGTTAGTCCTTAGGTTAAAACAGCAGGGGAAAAGTGTTTCTACATGGAAGTAAAGTTTCAAGCAAAGAATAAAACAGAAAACAGTAGTTTCTCCAGCATTCTACAGCATCAAAGCAGTCTAATCATTTTTTAATTCATATGTAAAATAAATTGAATTAAATACTCTACTCTATCGAAAGAGCTTCTAACAAAATAATCAGAAAATGACAAAGCCTAAGGATTCAAATTTACTTCCTTCCCACGAAGGAAACAGTGATAGTCCATTAAGCTTCCTGGGGGGCGTTCACAAAACTTTTTATTAGTGACAAATGACAATTTGTGTTATAAGATACTGAAAGCCTTGCTTCTGATTGGTTATCAGCAGATTTGTCACTGATTTTTGTCATTTGTCATTGAAAAAAGGCTTTGTGAAACACCACCCTTGAGTGGTTACCATACCTTGTCTCTGATTGTGAATGGTGGTGCCTTGAGGACCAGCTTAATGGTCTGGACCAGGGTGTCCGTCGGTAGAGCTTTGATGGCACTCACAAGCTGGACCAGGACTAGTTGTTCTTCAGAAGGCTGGGCTAGGACCTGAGAGGAGAGGAAACAAATCATGGAAACATGAGGAAACAAATCATGGAAACATAAACTATCAGCTAACAGGTGGAATGTCTATAACTGTAGAAAATATGTATTTATTAATATTTGATTTGATTTGATTTGATATGGTTTATTGATGAAAACTTTCATTCAAATAGCAGCCAGAGGCTGAAACATATTGAATTTACAAAAGATTGATACATACAAATGCAAAGCATTAAAAATCGATTTGGTAAAATACAATTATGTTTACATTAGATTACAAAACGGCCATTCACAATGAATAATCCAGGATGCAATAAATGAAAAGAAAGAGAAACAAGAGAACAAATACATCTTTCAGTATATGTTTATATATTTTTCCCCCGTAAGTTCAAGGTAATTGGAGTCTAAGAGAAACTGGCTTGAAGTGGTTCAGCATTGTTGGCTCTCACACCAGACTTGTAAGTAAGTCTACTCACCTTTCCCTTGGGTGGTTTGTGCCTGCGTCTGCTATCACTCCACACCACTCCTACAGCAGCTAGGAGGTTGGTAGAGTGGTGCAACGCAATAGGGCTTAACAGCTCCATGATCTGTTGCCTCACAGCCTGCAAAAGAAAAATATATTCTCATGTTATGGAAAATAATGAAATAAATGGAGCAAGGCTTTGGTCATGTAGTACTTACAATAATCATTTCAAATGAAATAAATTTAAATGCGCAATTCATATTCCTTGCACAATCTTTAGGATTGTAATATTTTGGAATGAATAACACTTTAGGTATCTAATTAGACAAACATATGCAGATGTGCATACTTGTTTTGATTTCATATAAAGTATTTAAACAATTACTGCTGGATGCATTTCACCTTATACCTTCACAATTAACAGAATTTAGTTTCCAAAGAACATATTTCAGTGAATATTCTGCTGCCCCCCCCCCTCCCCCCCCCCCCCCCCCTCCCTCCCAATGCAGCCAATATTTTGGTCTGAAACACATCCATCTAACATTTATGTTTCATGTTATACAGTCAAACCTGTCTATAGCGACCACCCGAGGGAAACACAAAAAGTGGTCTGTGTAGACAGGTTCCTTTAGTACATGTTTCAATGAGAAACCATTTTCAAGGGTAACAACAAATGTGGCCTTTGTAGACAGGTGGTCACTAAAGCAGGTTTGACTGTATATGTAGACATACATACACAGTACCATGGTCTTCAATTCAAATTTCAATCCTACCTTTGGTGTTCCCATACTGAAGCTAGGATACTCCTGTGTCTTCTCCAGGTCTTCCCTGAGGAGCTCAGAGCTCTGCACAGCGCTCCACAGACGTGCTATACTGGCCATGATCCTGGGTAGCATACCTAGGAGCCCCTTCCTGGCCTCCGTCTTGGGGCTGCTCATCGGGCCATCGGGTGTGGCAGCACCCTGCAGGGATACATCCAAAACAAACACCACATATTTATGGTATACCCTTAAATGCAATACCTTGGCAATAAACCTTGGAAGTAGGCATTTAAAGTTAAAAACTTATTTGCCTCTCGTTGACATTAGGATGAAGAATCCATACTGGGAAACATGTTTAGTGGCGCTGTACAGAAGTTCACGAACATGGACAAATAAAGGACTCTTCTGGATCAAACTGATCTTTTCTTGACGACCAAAATTTTGACAAATTAAATTTAATGCATAACAAGTCCTAGAATGTTTTTGTCCCGAATTTTACAAACGAATCTATTTTGTTAGTGCTGTTGGTTAGGTCTATGTCTCCAGTTACAAATCAACAGGATATGTTGTAGCTGAGATTAAATTTAATTTGATGACCAATTCTCTGTCTAAACATCAACCCCCAGTCTGGCCTGAATAGAATCAAATTAAATTCTCAAGCCCCATGGTTGCTTACCCCCAGGCAATCACTTCTTTTCTTGAAACCTTAATTAAGACATGTAATTTGATTGTGAATCTGTACCTTTGAGTAACAATTTCAGATTACAGACCGGATTAATCAAAACATATTTCTTAAAAGTTTCACACGTTATGTCATTTTTTAAAGAAAATCCAATGAGCAATAATCAATGAGCAGAGACTCATCTTGAAGACTCCACAAAATGGAATGGCCTATCTGAAGATCACCCAACGACTACTGACCTTTGTTTTATCTCTGGTCAGAGCACCAATTAAGCTGCTGAAGAGCTGAGTGGTCGGAGTCGACTCATTCTCGGGACTGGATGCGCTGTGTCTGACGGTCATCGACGACAGGCTCGACGTCGACTCCAGCAAGCAGAAGTGACAGATTTGGGTGAGGCCTTCAAGCATGGTGATCACATGATCAGGGGGAAGGTCTTCCTTGTCACTGATGAAATAAGAAAGTTCTTTCTTTATTTAGTGATCATAACAAAATGTGTAATATATCTGTAAAGCGTTTTATAGACACATTGTTGTATTGATGTATTGGGCACTATATAAAAACAGAGTATTATTATCAACATATTAAACACAAGATGGCGGCTTCAGAATGTTAATACATCTAAAATACTGACACTTTTATTTACAAATGACCGAGCCAGAGATTCAACAAGTACATGTAGTAAGGATAAATATTGATATTACTGGTTATAACAGATTTCACTGCTATTTGACTTCTGAATGATGCAGTATTACATAATAATTAGTTTCTTCTACTCACAAATGACCCACATTATCTTAGTACATTTCTACAGGAAAGCAAGAAGATTCTTGGTTTTACATAGAATGCATTTACACTATATTGGTGCATTTCTACTTTTAAAGGAGAATCCCTAACAATCAAGGCCACCTGGCATAATTACAAATGCCTGCAGAACTAGCATATCTCAATGGTCTGCTAATAAAGCAACAATTTAACATCATTTATCGAGCAAGATAAGCTGAAATTACCTTTTACTACTTTCCTGTAGCTTGTAGACGCCAGCCAGGGATTCCAGATTGCGGCAAAGTTGACTGGTGAGGGGGATAACCAGCTTAGGAAGCCCCCTCTCCAAGTAGGGCAGTGATTCAGTCATGAGAGCTATCCAGTGACGATGCATCTTGGCATTGTGGTGCTGCTTGAGGGCGGTCTGTACCGCCGTCAGGAGTAGACCCTGACAGGACAGCCGCTCCGACTTCAGGAAACCCATCGCAGAATTCGGCGACTGGAACTTGAGATGGCGGAACTCCCATTCCCCATCATCTGCTGCGGCTGTTTCTAGAGACGAATCCCTGAGAGGGAAGAGGTGGTCTTCCAGGACGATGATGGTCAGGACCAGCTTCAGGAGTTGGATTTGGAAAGTTTGAGCAACCTCTGTGAGAAGTTCTGGATGGGCATCCTGTATGATGGTTTTGTCCTTTTCCGCCAGTGATGACTTGGACTTCCTGGCACCATACACCGAAGCCAGCAAACAATACACTACAGCCTTTTGAACCTTACACCTGACTAGGAGATCACTGATAAAGGTGGCTAGTCCTCTACCACCATTCTTGACAACATCCACTAGTTCAAACAAAACATGCTGGAGGACTTCCATGCTTGCTGTCTGGACATCCCGATTCCCAAGGGCATCTCTCTCTCTGGCACGGCCGTCCTGAGGGTAGTAGCTGCGCATGAAGTAGACACAGGTGAGGATGAGAACCTCGAGATAGGTGGTGCTCCTGAAGCTGAGAAGTGCTTCTTGCTCAAGCTGGGTGTAGAAGTCCCATCCCGTGATGCAACGCTTATGACGGGCAAGCAGCTGCTGAAGCTTAATCAGCTGGGGAGTGTTGGTGCTGCTGATATTTGTGGACGACATTGCACAGACAAATTGACGTGGGCACGTGTGGAGGATGGATTTTAGCCTCGCAAGAACATGCAATATTTGTTCCTCATCATAGACTTGAACATAAAGTAGGATATGCTGCTGAAGTGGGTGCAAGGAAGTCAGTTTTGATTCCGGCAAAAGACGGATGCGTTTCACATCAAACGCCTGACAGTATTCTTGAGGGTATCTCCATGTGATTTCAGAGTCGCTTGTTGGTTCTGTTTCCATACCTGACATGACCCCTTCTAGATCGTCCAACATGAACTCTTCTGATCCTTTCACAGGGGAAGTAGGTGCAGCTGTACCTCCTTTGGCTCTAATATATCCCTTAGTACTATGGTGTGTACTAGCAGGCGGTGACGACGTTGGGGGCGCTCTTATAACAGAAGCGGAATCCGATTCATCAATCTCCTTCTCCTCAACGTTTGCAATAACCTTATCCACCAAGGCATAGAGGATACTTCTGACTGCATCCTCTATGGATTCATCTACCTCTTCGTTGTACACATAGGATGGTTCATCATAGCCATCACTCACAGATAGATCATCTGTGCTTCCCTCTCCGCTTCCTCTGACTGGGGTAGCAGTGTCTGAACCTGAGTCCGTCTTCCTGTCTGCAGCCATCTTTCCTTTAGTACTGATGCTTAGCTTGGATTTATCCCCAACGCTTGTCCCACTGGATTTCCTCCTCTCTGATGATCCTTCGGCATTCTTGGAGGTTGGCGCGCTGGCTTCGCTATCAGAATCGCTGAACGACGCTGCATGCGCACCCATCATCATCGGGTTGATTGTCACACTGAGAGGCTTGTGATGGAAATCTGGCGGCTGGCTGAAACGTAAACCTAGGTTACTCCGCGTCACAAAGTTCATCTTCTCGTCGACACTCGTGCAGGCAAAGACCGGGTCCTGCTTTCCTGCATTCATCACAAACTTCTGCTCCCCATCTTTCAGGACGTAGAACCTGACGTCCCCATCCACGTTGCTGATACTGTAGATGCGGTTCTCGATGCCGTCCAGGTGTTGCTCTCGCTCCCGGAGCTCCTCCTCCATCTGTTTTCTCCGCATGGCATCAGCTCCAAGGAATTGGACCGATGCCCTGGCTGTCGCGGGATGAAGCAGGACCAGTAGGATGGGTTCTAAGAGCCTGGCTATGTCACCACGGTTGATAGCATCTAGAAGCCAGCTCTGTGTGGTGGAGCGGATCATGCTGCTAGGGTGCTCCATACTGTCTAAGACCACTAATAGAGATCTGTAAGAACAACAGCATCAATATCTCTGATATACAATGAAACAATCTGACCCATGATGAAGTAAAGGAAAGATATATCATTGGAAGCCTACTCCAGTGGATGGATGGTTGTATTTCAAAATGAGGGACTGACCGTATCAAGATAAATTAGCACCATTTAGTATCATACGGGGATTTTACTCTGTATTCCATGAGGAAATCAGTTTAAATGTACACATTGAAAAATCACTGCATAACACCAGACAAATATAATTTTTATTATAGAGAGACATTCATGTACGATGGATCTTACTCAATGTTTGTGTTCTTTAGGATTCTGTCCCTAAGAATTTCTACTGGGTATAAATGAAGTTACACACATCCATTAATGGCCCTGAGTATCTTTATGAACTACTTTTGTCTGTAATATCCTACTTTGTGTAGTGGTGGTAATTTTACCTGATGCTAAGAAAGCATAAATGCTTGTTAGTAAGCAACCAGAGGACCGACAGCTTTAGGTCCTCTCTGAGAGACCTGGTAATGAGGATTAATGCCTTACCAAAGGGCACTAGCGCATTGCCTTTGTTTCAAACCCGGGTCGCCGGATTACGAGACCACTGCTCTACCAACTGAGCTATCGCGCCTTCATCAATGGTACAAAATTAATAAATATTGTGTATCACTTTTCACGACCAGTAGAGACAAGTTTCTCACCTGTCAAATGTTCTGATCTTAGAAGCTGGGCTACTTGATCTTATCTGGCTCCGTATCAGGTGCCATAGCAAAGCAAACTTGGTGTGAGCTTCCAATGATCCAGTCTGAACACAAATCAAGTGATTAGGGATGTTGATTAATTATTTACCATAAATCAAAGGCTCTACTTGATTGCTTAAAGTTGTTTATCTTAATAAAAGATTGACTGGAAAACGATTTGTAAACAAATTTGTGAGGTCAATATATATGAATTCCAAACAAAAAAATTACCAATACAAAATAGTATTAACAATAAGAAGTTGATTAATTTCAAAGTAATAACTGTAAAATCACAATAACATTCAATGTTTTTACACAATCTTCATAAATATCAAAATTTTTAAATGACAACTCTGCAGTGGAACAGGTCAAAACATCTTTTGAGGAACATCGCAACAACCAAATGTGTTACATTAATGATATGAAGATTGTAGTGATAAATTGGAAATGATGTCATAGCAAAATTAAACAGTGGACTTTAATGTCACCATCTGGAAAATATGACTCAGGATCCGACACAAGAAGACCTGGGAGTCACCCACCAAACCAGACGAAACCAAACCAAACCAACCTCTGCATTCATCTTATTATTCATTATACAGTCAAACCTGTCTTAAAGACCACCCAAGGGGAACAGAAAAAGTGGCCACTGTAGACAAGTGGCCTTTCTAGACAGGTTATACAATACACATTTCTCTCATGGGAAACAAAATGCATGGCCACTATAGAGAGGTGGTCTTTATAGGGAGGTGGTTGCTAATACAGGTGTGACTGTAGTTCTTGTCTTACCGTTCTGCTCTGAACCAGCGAGTTTCCGATGATATCTTCACAGATGTAAGCATCAGGTGTAGCGTTGTGAAGCTGATGAAGCAGATCTGCACTACGGGCGTGGTAGTCTGGCGTCTGGGGGCTCAGGTGGGACCAAAGACCTACTGCAACTCTCTGTAACATTATCAGAAGAGAAGATATTTAGTTGTGGTTGGAAAATGAAAAATAGCTTGACACTGTTTGATATTCTATGTATACTTATGTTAAATGACATGTGTCAGATATTCAAATGTTCTGTCCATGATTTCCCATTAACACGAGTTGAAATATCTCAAGGGCGCACCATCTCAAGGCTATTGCTCAACACTGTCTATGCTGAAACGGTGAAATCTATCAAAGAGATTTGTATAGTTTAATACAGTGATATCTAGCGATGTCCATTATCTGTTGCATCTTCAGTGCCTAATCATAATTTTAAATTTTTCATTTATTTATTTATTTATTCCATTTGATTTAAACAGGCCCCGTCAGTAATCAGATACCACAATCATTGATCTTACGACAGTTCTACGCGAACCTGCTGTACTTTACTTCTCCCGAGAAGAAAACAAAATGGCTTCCTACCTGGAAATAGCTGGAGCTGTAGTTGAGGCATTCCAAGTGTTTGGATGAGATGGCTGGGATGAGTACCACTGATATTGTCCCTGATTCAGAGCGGGGTGAGTTAGGCGGGTTGGGCAGCACCAGTTTGTTATCTGAGCTTGACATGACTGACTTGGTCAGGGTTATGAGTTCCAGGACAGTCGAGATGGCCATGGTCTGTGTTTTAAAGTCTTTGAGGAAGCAGCAACAGGTCAGGAGGTTCTGAAGCCAGTCTGGCAGGCCTAGCATACTCCCTGGGAAGGTAAAGTGGAAACATAAGAACAATTAGATGGGACTAAATATGAAATAACTTCTAAATATGCTAATAAAACAATAAAGCTTGGTCAGGGTTAATATGCATCCAGGACCACACAGATGGCCATGGTCTTGGTGTCAAAGTCTGTAAGGAAGCAACAACAGGTCAGAATGTTCTGAAGCCAGTCTGGCAGGCCTAGCATACTCATACGACAGGCGAGTTGGAACAGGGGATGAAGTACATGTATATGGGATTGAATGTAGATTAACCATTATATCCCGAGGTAACAACAATTAATTCGGGAGGACCATTCTCTAAAGATATCCTATTTTTAAACTACTCTATACATCAAAAAATTATGCAGAGATTTTGTCACATCTTTCTGTTCATGCATATTCTGCAGTATTAATGAAATACAATGCACTATATAAGATAACTGAGCCATCTCTATCATATCTGGGGAGTGTTTCACAAAGACTAAGATCAACTTAAAGTTGGACTTTACTATGGAAGGCTGTTCATGCCAGTTACTCTCACCATTGGTCTCTCAAGGGACGTCACAAATCTACAGAATTAAAAAAAATAATTATAGTTCATTGTTGAAGAAAAAAAGTTACTCACAATGTAAACGCAAGTTATATTTAAGACTTGTTTTCTTTAACAATGGTGAGAGCAAACAGTGGCATGAACGGCCTGCCAGTGTTAAGTCCAACTTAATGTCGATCTTGGTCTTTGTGAAACACTCCCCTGAAGTAACTTTTGTACATGTATATTGAAGATATAGATGAGAGTTCCTCTTTACTCACCTTTGATCCTAGGTGCTTTGAGTAGTGAAGCTGAAACGGTCTCATTACAGTACATTGGAAAGCAAGCAAACTCGACCAACAGATTACAAGCTGTACTGAATGCCTGACATAGCACCTTGGATGATGAACAATTGATAGTCACGTCAGCTACAGAGAATACAAAATAATAGAGATTTACAATGATAAAATTCAAACAAAAATATCATTACATTCACAAAGATATCATAAAGAAAAAACATGTACATGTACTTGCACATGAATATCATTGCTTATGAATATATACAAAATGTTTTGTTTGGAAAACAAAGGACAAAGTGTACATTGTGTATTAAAATTGTTGTTTATAGGCCATGATCTGTAGTACACAAGTTAACTTAATTTCAAGAAAGTAATTGATCCGATATTTCAAGATACCAGCATGTTATCAAGCTAACAATATTTACAGTTTAAACTATTAAGAATATCATTAGCCGCAAAAGCCTTACTCTCTTAAATTAATGTAAGTATATCACAATTGTCAATAATAAAACCTGATATTATGTGTCCCCCTAAAACAAAAAACTATTAAAATAAATTTGAGTTTCAAACGTTCATATCCACACAGACAACCCAAAGGTGCTGGTACACAGAATAAAATCAGGCATAGAGGAAAAGATTCAATCTGCTCACCTAAATACTGTCTGGCAGCCTCATCACTTGTCAATGCAGAGTCTGTTCTTGTCCTCACGTCCTCCATCTTGTCACTCTTTGGTTTCCATGGCAACTCCTCCCATGAATTCCTCTTCTTCGTCTCTCCCTCCTTTGCCTCATCATTGTCTTTATCAGAAGCATCCTCAGGCTCTTCCTGACCATTTTCCGATGGACCTTTGACGGGGGAAGCAACCACGTCACCCACCTGAAGCTTGGTCATGCACGTCTTGACGATGTCCGCGTTGGGCAAGATCTTCTTGGTGATCAGTTTGGCAAAGAATGTCTGAAAGCACTGCACGCAGGCCTGCATCAAGAACATGGGAGGTCCATCCTTGTCGCTCTCGCTGTTGCCCATCGATGAGATGCTAGGGTTAGGTGGTTTTCTATCAACTGTTTTGGCCTGTTCAGGACTGTCCATAGATTCGTCCAGGAGGGAACTGGAGTCCTGTCTACTACTGAGGCTGGTGGGGCGACGCAGACGGGTGGGAGGGGGGTTGTTCTCGCTGAATTTCGTAGGTTGTGAGGAAAGTCGGTCAAGCGATTGCACTGTCCCAGAATCGTCATCACTATCTTTGTCCTTTGCATCAATAAGTGTACTACTCTCATCATCATCATCCTCCTCCTCCTGCTTCTCCATGTCCTTATCCTTCAGTTCTGTTCCTATAGTCATCCCCTTCCCATCAGACTGCTCACCCTTCCGTGTGGGAACTGGGGCTCTCTCTTGCCCGGCTTCCCTACGCTCAGGTTCAATCATCTCGTACCCATTCTCTATCCCCTCCAACTGCTTGAGAAGAGCCTGAGGAAGCTGGTCTGGTTCGGGGTGTGGTATCAGACCGGTCTTGGTATCAGGGCTGGTCACCATGGATGGCTGGACTTTGGTCAGCAGTTTGAGGCACAGCCCAAGGGCATGGTGAATGTCACTCAGGTCCAGGTAGCCACAATAGTTGGTCAGGGTCATGATGATCTTGCACAGAAGCTGCGGTAGATACTCCGTTGGGGTTTCAGGGTAGGTTTCCTGTGTGGTCATTGAAATAACGATTAATGGAGCCAACAGAAAAGACTCTGAATCCTCTATCATTTATCAAGGATCAATAAGAAAAGAGAAACATAGTACATAGTCAACTTTCTCTACAAGAAGTTATCTTGACTTAAGTCCTAACTTATGAGAATATTCTTTTTTCATACATTAACATTTCTAATTTAATTTTTAAATAAAATAAACTCAAATTATTTGCAGGTTAATACCCTATTAAATGTGACAACTAATGACAAAAAGTATGAAGTTCAGAGTTTAAATGGACCTTGAGAAACTGTACTAACAGTGTTGTCCGATAGACCACCCAAAAATAAAATGTTCTAGAACCACCATCAGCAGTAGCGATATACTAAATCTGCAATATGTATGAATTTGGATGTTTCATTGTTTGATTAAGACATGCAACAGATAATGTAAGTACTCACTAAGGCAACAATGTCCAGGAGGAAACTGACAAGGACACAAAGTTTGGTACAAGTAAAGTTAGTACTGGTAGAGCTGGTAGAGACAGAACCCTGTGCAGTACTCCGAAGCACACTGTGCTGACAGCACAATTCAAATTGCTGGGCAATGTATTCCCATATGAAGTACGGTTCAAACGAGTTAAAGAGCAAGTTAGCCGTCTTGATCAGCTCGATGGGCTTCTCTGCTCCCTGCAGCATCTCCCAATGAGCAAAGTCCGCTTCGTTGTTTGTCGCCAATGGAACAGAGTTGTCCGGTTTTGAGGGTCCCTTCCGCTTGGTGCAGTGGGTGAAGAGAGCCAGGAATACTTCCAGGAGGATTTCATCGATGATAGGGGTGCTGATCTCCGGTTTGTCCAGAAGGCTGATCAGGATGCGGTAAGGTTTGAAGAATCGCTGCTTGCTGTCCAGGTTGTACGGATCCAGCGGCGGATCGTGGAGCCACTTCCGCAGCCCCTGGATCAGCAACCGCTTGGAATGAATCTCAAAGTACTCCGACACCTCATCCTCATTGCTGACCATACTGTCATTGGTGAGCACACTATTGGTTCTTCGATGCGCCATCACGGATTTGTCCATCCCTACAGGAAGTGCAGGAGGCAGGCTGGGTAGCTTCTTACCGTTCTCGATACCCAGCAACCAGGAGAAGAGTCTTCTGTTCAAGGACATGTCCCGACGAAGAAGAACACCGAGAGATGCCGTGAGTAGCTGGGCAAGTTCATCGGGCTCTAAGCCGCAGTTGTGGATAGGGAAGCAGATCATTATGAGGTCTAGCACACTGCGCTGAACAAGCACCACAGCATCATTGATGGCTGCACATACAGCTTTCACCTGCAAAAGAAACCATGCATTACTTTCAATTACAAATACAATAAATGTAATAGATGTTTCTGTCATCATTACTTAATTTGAATTGTAACTCCTTCATATTGCAATACTATAATCTTCTCACGCAATATAAGTTTTTATATTCTGTTATGTCACAAAATGTATGACTAGTAAACATGCTGACATCTAACCCAGCACGTAGTAGCAATATACCCTTAATAACATTAATGTACAAATATACATTCATTCAATTAGTGTACACTATATTAAAGAACATCCATTCATTATCACAGCACAGTATAATTTGAAATGAATTTTAAAATGTATATGACTGCAATACAAAGTTCAATGAATAACCTAACCTCTCAAATCTAACTGCATGTAATCTATTTTCCAAGAGAGAAAATAATCTTCTACATTACATGTATGTGGACAGTACGAGTAGGCCTACGTTACAGGAAAAAGTAAATTCATTCTCCAAACTGTTGCCACAATAGTCCATTTAATGTTATGTGAATTTCAATGAAGTGTCTGAAAATTAGTTTACATGCATCTATTTATAATATTCATACAGGGTATTACATTAAAACAAACAGAACAATTTACTGACCATGATGCATTTGTTGCTACCAAGGAAGTACTTCTGGTCACTGATGGGCAGTTTCCTGTCCACCTGAGACAGAATGAAGGAGATGGCCGGTAGTCTGACCACTGGACTGGACAGAACACATTCCCACAAAGCACCATAAAAGTTTGACTTGACCATACCGGCACATAGCTGCTCTAGTAGTGTGTTGGTACTAGGATAAACAAAAAGAAAAGAAGAAACAATGGGGTTATTTTTTTTCAAAATAATCATAATCATTCACGTAAGTTTACTAAAATGATGTGTGGAGATGATAAATGTGTGGAGATGATGAATGTGTGGAGATAATAAAAAAGCTACTAGTACATGGTACCAATGCGTGCCAAGCAAATACAAATCAAACAACTTCTAAACTATTTTTAGAATTGATTGCTGAAGTAATACGTTAAAGTATAACTGTGAATAATTTAGACAATATACAGACCCAATGACCTGTAGTCTACTAAATTCAAACTTGGCACTGGGTTGAGGCTTTTGTCCTAAGTTAGGTGGAAGTTGTCTGAGGTCTAAGTTTGCCACTTGTTAAACATGATTTCATAACCAGGGTAAGGTTCAACTGAATAAGTGGAATACAGACCTAAGACGAGTAGTCAACACAATGCCGTCTTGGTCAGGGTTATTTTTTCTGAGAAACGATACAAACTCCTTTCAGCCTCATTCAGATATGGGGTGGTGAAAAGTGGAGAATTTTTTGTGATGACGTAAAGTATATTAAGCTTCACATTTCTGTATCTTAACCCTTACTGTACTGGGCTATTTTGAGCACCCTCTGACTGGGGGGGGGGGGGCCCCCGCCCCCCCCCCCTATGATCTCGGCCGTCGATTGTCCGATGAACACAAAAATTTGCATGTTTGTAGATATTTACGTAAGGAACAAGATTGTGTAATTATTTTTTCTGAATATGCAAATTTTTGTCGTTAGCCTAATTAATTATGCAAAATGCGCTAATTTTATGCATTTTACAGAAAACGTGTCAAACTCCACTTTTTTTAATGTGGAAACTCATTATTCATATGAAACTTCTTTTCTAACACAAAAAAGTTATTTTAATGTAATTAATAATGATAATTTATGCAAATTTTGATGCGATTTTTAATTTATTTTTTATTTTTTTGATGACATGCGCATACTAATTGTTATGTAACGCCTTACAGGTATATCCGATTTCGACGAAAATGGTATCAAAATGTGCGTAAGACTTGAAGGAAAAAAGTCATGAAACGACAATTCAAAATTCCAAGCGGTTGCGGCGCAATCTCCGAAAATGTCGAGTGGGGGGCCTCCCAGGCCCCCCCCCCCCCCCCCCCCAGTACAGTAAGGGTTAAAACACAAAACTCAGGCGATTTGCGTAGGACCTTTGTCGCATGCAGTTGCCGTTCATTTACACTATAAAAAAAACAGAGTATCGGCTGTTTTGCAGCGGTTTACCGTGTCATATCTGAACGAGCCTTTAGCCTGTAAGCCAGGTTAGTTCTCACGTAACATACCTGTCAAAGAAATCTGAACCTTCCTCTAAACCGGGAAGGATGCCCTGGAGGAGACCTGTGAGGGCGGGCTTCAAATGCTCTCCTAACGGAAGATAATGCTCCTCGTATATGTTGAGTAGAACAGGCTTGACTGACATAGAAGCATTGCCGAGCAGAGGGAACAGGCCTGCACTGTATATGAACATGTCCTGAAAAGAGCAAGAAGAAAATATGATTATTCAAAGTCATTGGCATGAAAAATGTAGAATTGAATGGCTGAGGTAACAGGCCTGCACTGTATTATGAACATGTCCTGAAAAGAAAATAATTTGTTTCTTCTAAGTTTAGTTCTAAGTATAATGTTATAAGTATGCTTTCTTACAGACATTTAAAAAAAATATAAGGTATCTTAATATGCGATACCATTCATATTGCATTACTGCAGTATCACTTTAAAGTTGTCTTTGTCTATAAATACAGTTGTTCTTCACAAAACATAGGATTGCTTAAAACTTCTGACAAGGACGACAGCTTTGTTTTGTTTTGTTTTACTATAGTATTAAAAATCAAGATACTATACACATGACCCTTTGTTTACACCAACATGTTCAGGATTATAATTCAAATTATATTGAGGATTTTTGTTATAAATTAAGAACCATTGTATATAGCTGTACGAATAAGTTAAAATAAATCCCAACTCTCAAGCTATGAATCAAGCTAGCATTACTAAGTCGGGATCCACGATACCAGTAATTGATATCTTGATCATCATAATGCTAAAGACTATATCATTATCAGTAGCAAGTGAATGCAAAGTGACCAACTGCAATCAAGTGATAATAACCCCTTTTATACATATATGTATAAAGTGCAAACACAAAAAAGAAACAGCTGTTCAGTTTTAAATACCAGATGCTATAAACCATGCGATTTTCCCACAATAATAAAGCAGTGGTTTCTGCTGTGCAATGTAAGCTACACATAGCAGATATATCTAAAATTATGTACAATGTTTACAAACATACTACATATAGCATTGCAGAAAGGCAGTTACCAATTCCTTCTTGCATTAAGCAAACTGACAAGAAAAATGAGAGCTACAATAGCAGGTATATCTATCATAGTATCATTGTGAACAATGTTTAACACAAACATAATATGTGAGCATTGTCGAAAGTTATGCCCTACGCAAACTGACATTTAAAAAACAACAGACTCAGTTGCTGAATTGAAACAAAATCCCTCAGTACCCTGAAGATATCCTTTGGTAAAAAATGATTGAAAAATGTAGATTCACGCAGCCATATGGTATTGCAGCGTCTACCCTGGATGCTGAATACAAAACACCACAATCTGGCTTAATGCCACATATTTCAAGGGATGTTTCTACGAATTGTTGGATCAATGAGATTCAGTGCATCTAATATCATAAAAACATGAATATTTTGTTCCTTTGATTGATCCTGTAGGGATAAATACTGCAAACTTTGGTACAAAATACTTCATAATTATGTACTTTGAATTCACAATCACCTAATACAAGCTTATATATAATGTACACACCATTAAAAAATTGCATTAGGATAGCTGTCATGCTTCAATTATCTTTCTCATGGGCACATGGAAGAAATAGTCATGTTGCAGACTTACTTTACATTTCAGTGCACGTCATGGTTTTATGCCCTTTATTATGGGTATGCCCGTTTGGTTTACTCTTTGGGCCTCTTACAAACTCTTACTCCAACGCCTTACCTGACATAGTAGCTTTGGTCCGATGAATCTAAAGATAAGATCATACGTTTCTAAGGCTTTGAGGTGCACCCCGCTAGGAAGGGCAGGATGCGTGCACTGGGCCAAACGTTTCCCGATCAAGAGACGTTTTGGAATGATACGGTACCGGGAGTTTGTTTGCAGGACCTAGATGTATAAAGGATATTAAACAGAAGTTATCATCAATCACATCATTAAATTAAGTTATACAAATATTTTTTGGGAAGTCAATGGAATATTGACGTTAAAGTAGTGTATGCCATTCGCAGTGGGTTAAGGATTAGGTGTAGTGGTCTTGTGGAGAAGTCTCCAGGCTGTGAATCGCAAGGTACAGGGTTCAAATCCCTCCCTTCAGCCACAAATAAATCTACATTTGCCACACTAAACCCAGGTGTAAGTGGATACTAGGTAGGAAGGATTAATTCCTTGAATGTACTGAGCACAACGGTTACTAGAGCGAAAGCTGTATTATATATACAAGAACGGCATATTACCGTATTAAGGATTAGCCAGTGAACTCATACATGTATTCTCTATCACATTACACAACAAAATGTGTATGAATGTTTAGGGCATAAATTGGCTCTACTCTGCATGTTTATGACTCAAAACCTTAGCAATAGAATACAATTAAAAAATTCAGTCTAAGTTTTGGTTCTTATTATTTTTTTCTACACTCTTGATTAAGGAATGGCTTTCCCCTTCGTACAGGAAAGGAAGTCACATGAATTATAAAGTTTAATCTTCCTGTTTGTCTCACTCACAATGGAAAAGATACAAAATGAAAATGAAACTTGTTTAAAATGGAAGTGGTACATGTACAATCCTGCTCTAGTTATTTGTAAATATTTGGACGGCAAATAATACAAGAGAAGTAGTTTCAAAATTGGCAAGATTTAATATATTTGATATAATATATAATCATGTGATTTTGTTTCCTTCTCTGTTTTAATTGCCTTAATGTATGGAAAGGAATGAACCCGTTAGCATACTTTGTCTTTTGATTCACTTAATTCACTTATTTGAAAATCACTTGAGTAAATTTTACAGGTCTTCCCAGACAAGACTAACAAAATGTAGTCTAAAGTCTCGTTCACATACTGAAGGACATGGTAAACCAAGTAAACCAAGTAAAAGCCTTTTAACATGTACATGTAAACAACGGGCATGTGGGGATGAAAAGAAGTAGCTGTTTGCAACAAAGGTCCATACATGTACTCATTTATCTATATCATATCAGATACAGAAATGTGAGGAGCACTATGCTTTATTTGCCACACCATTTTGGGGGCAGTTTACCACATCCTACCATGAAAGTGAAAGGGGTCTAGCCCTGACGGTATAAATGCCATCCATACCTTGTTTAGCTTTCCCAATGCCGAGATGAGATCCGCCCATTCACTGGAGTACTCGAAGGCCTTGAGCGCCTTCTCCACCGCGCTGACATAGGCCCGGTACTTGGGCTCCGACAGCAGCTCGTTCTCATCCATGTTCATGGAATCTGGTAAAGAACGCTGTCCATTGGATTGACCAAGGATGATAGGTCCTAGGCTGACCTTAGGAAGGTTCTTCACACCGTTGTTGATTGCGGTCACCCCCTTCCTGTTTGAAGATAACAAAAACAAAGATCATAATCAACAACTTCTTTGATAATTTTTATGTAAAGCGCTGTGAAATAACAGTTAGTTTGTAAGAGCGCTATAGAAATGACTTTATTGTATTGTATTGTATTGTATATTAGGCTAGATTTTCCACCAAAAAATTACAGCTTCTTTTCAGGTGGTGAACAAACATACCCTGTCAAATCTATTTTTGCTGTCAGAGTGCAGTTCATATTTCATGGGGTTTAGCGAGAATGCTTTTCATTGGACAGACCAATGATGACAGTTTCCAGGCTGGCCTTGGGAAGGTACTTGACCCCCCCTGTTGATAGTGGTCACTCCCTTTATTCGAGATTCAGAGTCTGGAATACAACAATGTGGTTAATTTTCTTCAAAAAATTTAAACAATGAGTTCTTCTCTTCTTTCTATTAAAGTGCCTTATCAATTGACTTTGGTGATCATGCTATTCCACAACCCTTGGCTCCTAGCCTTCTATATTAGCACCACTCCCAGTTCTTTCACTCCTCTCTCTTCTAACAATTTCTGCAGAAGGCATTGTCTATCCATAGTATCCTCCTTCTTCCCACAATTTTCCTTGTCAAGCAAGATTCTCTAGGCCTTCTTTACGTGTAATGTGACCCATGAACTAGAACTGCCTACATGTAGGTAATCAACATCTCACATATCATTTTCCTTTGCGCTCCAGCTCTTCTAAGAACTTCCTCATTACTATTTTTTTCAGTTCAAGGGATTTTCATCATTCTTCTTAAAAACCACATTTAGCAACTTTCCAAATGCTTTTAGTATCAGAGGCTTAAGTCCATGTTTCACTGAGTTTCAATGAGTAGTAAACAAATTATTCTTAAAAAGAAAGAAAAAAGCTTGAAGTCACTTGAAGAAGCTACTTGACAATCAGTGGAGACGCTTCTACGTACAAAATATGTACAAGGGATTTTCATCATTATTCTTAAAAACCACATTTCGCAACTTTCCAAACGCTTTTTTAGTATCAGAGGCTAAAGTCCTTGTTTCACCGAGTTTCAATGAGTACCAGGGTAGTACAAAAATTATATATAAAAAGAAAGAAAAAGCTTGAAGTCACTCGAAAAAGCTACTTGACCTTCAGTGGAGACGCTTCTACATGTACAGTATGTAGACAAAATGTACAAGATGTTTGCTACAATTTACAGAACATGTACAATTTTATATTGCACTTACAATCGCAGAAAGTTTGTTGTAACACTAGAAAAAATGAACTCTGTCTCTGTACCAAGTGCTGCAAGTATAAAAAGAGATGATTAAAAACTCCCTGGATCAACACTAATTCCACTCTAATCCCTGCCAATATCATCTAATCCTCAATCACATAATAGTGCATAAGCTTTGACAATATTCTGTTTATTCTCTTCTCTCTCTCTCTCTCTATCTATCTATCTCTCTTGCTTTCTCTCTGCCTCAATACATTTTGCAAGAGCCAATTTCCATTCATCAGATTTCCCTGATTTTGAGATGCTTATTCTAAACAGCTGTGAAGTTTCATCTACAGTCAAGTAACCCATTTATATTTTGAAGTGAAGGTTGAAAATTATTTGCAGGCTGCCACGTTATTTTCCTATGCTTTCTTTCATTTACATCTAGGCCTCTGTGTATTCAATTGATGCACAATTATACAGGATGCTGGGGGTACTCATTTCACAGTAGGCTACTACAAGGTTGTGACTTGTATTTGTAAGAATATTCTCATGGAAGTCCGACTGCACTCATAAATTCCAGAATATTAATGATAAACTAGATGGAATTCGACTGCGCGCAGTCGAAAATGATGCCTCCGTCATAGAGCAATTTTACAAACCAAAACAGAAGAAATTTTTCGAATTCAAGTTCAATTGTAATCCATTGACAGGTTCTCAGAATATCGTGATTACAAGCAAATTCTCATATACATATATGACCCTTTGATCTTTGACCTCATGACCCTAAAATCTACTCAGTTCATTGGCTCTGCAAGATGTCCTGAGTTAAATAGTAATCCATCTGTCAGTTCTAATGAGAATGCGTTCACAAGCTATTTTTGCATACATAATGAGCCCATGACCTTTGACCTTATGAACCAAGAATCTACTCAGTTCATTGGCTCTGCAAGTAACATACATGACCTAATTTTGGCAGGAATCCATCAATCGGTTCTTGAGATAACGCGATCACGAGCTGTTTTTGCATACATAATTTGCGCTGTGGCCTTTAACCTTTGACCTCATGACCTCTAAATCTAATCAGTTCATCGGCTCTGCAAGTAACATACATGACCTAAGTTTGGCGGAAATCCATCAATCGGTTCTTGAGATAATGCGATCACAAGCTGTTTTTGCATACATAATGTGCGCTGTGGCCTTTGACCTTTGACCTTGTGACCCCAAAATCTAATCAGTTCATTGGCTCTGCAAGTAACATACATGACGTAAGTTTGGCAGCAATCCCTCAATCGGTTCTTGAAATAACGCGATCACGAGCTGTTTTTGCATACATAATGAGCCCTGTGACCTTTGACCTTTAACCTCGTGACCCCAAAATCTAATCAGTTCATTGGCTCTGCAAGATACATACATGACCAAAGTTTGGCAGGAATCCATCAATCAGTTCTTCAGATAACGCGATCACGAGCTGTTTTGGCATACCTAATGAGCCCTGTGACCTTTGAACTTTGACCTCATGACCCCAAAATCTAATCAGTTCATCGGCTCTGCAAGATACATACATGACCGAAGTTTGGCAGGAATCGATCACCATGGGTGCAACCGACAACCAAATTGCTCTCCGCTCATATGTACATGTATTTCCTCGCTGAAACATCTACACAGCATGGAAGTTTTCAACTTGAGAGAACATTCATAGGTATTGTAAGGAAGTGAGATGACAGCGAGAGGATGACACATCAAGACATCATCGGAAAGAAACATCATCATCTTCTTCCACCTGCGCATGTATAAATAATGTAGTCTTTATTCTCAGACCAGGGAAATTCACTCCCATCTACCTGCCTGCACTCATAAATAATACAACTTTATAATTCATTATAAATGATGCAGTTTGTTCTCACTTGAGTTAAGGATATTTCCTTAAAAAACGAGTTTTAAAAGTATAAAAGTTAGAGCGAAATAGAGAAAGTAATTCATTCTGTACAAAAATTTCAAAGTATAGGTAGAGTGAAGAGGGAAAAAAATCAGTCCGACTGAATTCTGAATATATAAATGCAGACTCAAATGTTGACACTTTCTTAAAATGTACAGTCCGTGGAATACCCAGTATTTATCATTTGGACAATGGTTTTGACAAGAAGGGCTACATACATGTACATGTAAACATTACATACAGGTAATGTGCAATGTAAACATACATGTTCATCCAGTCTTCAGAGTACAGACCCTGAATCATGACTAATAGCACACCAGGCAATTCAGGGTTATACATTGTACAGGAACATTATAGTATTAATGACTGCTTTGAGAGAAATAGTTGTTTTATTACGCTCAAGGGAAGGTTAGAATTGTGCTATTACCCGAGGCGTGCCGAGGGGAATAGCCCAATTGTAACCTTCCCGAGAGCGTATAAAAACAACTATTTCTCTAATATTAAAGCAGTCATTAATACTTTTATATGCCAAAAAAAAATAGACTAAAAAATAAAAAATAAAAAATACTTTTTTTTTTTTGTCGAAGATGAGATTCGAACTCTTGCGTACAAAAGGTGATGTATCTAAAGTCAGCGCCTCAGACCTCTCGGCCATCGCGCGATGTTAACATGCTTGGCAGTTTTGTACAATATATACATTAGATGGATTGAAACCGGCTTCGCGTGTGATGAATGCTTCGCAAAAGCTCCATATACGGACTCTTCTTTTACTTTTGCAATGCATATTGGCACGAACTTACATCAAGATCTATCGGCAGATGTTGTTTTTTTGTTTTTGGAAGTTTATTTTCGTCTTCATGTCAACAATGCAAGATAAAATTGTCGGTAAGATCGATCGAGATTCAATTGTATTGAAATTACCGACCAATCCTTCGCACACATACGGTACCCTCCATCGCTCAAACCATTTTTTAACATGTAAACCTATGGGGTAACCATGGAGGCTGACCAACTATTTTTAATAACCATGGTTATTAAAAATATTGAAATGTTTTAAGCATGCTTACCGAGAATTTTACAGGAACAGTTGAAGTTTATGAATGCAATTCGACCAATCAGATGGCTGGATTTCTTAAGTGAGGTATATAATGGTTAATATTCCTTTGTAGATATGTGACGCATCTTAATCAGCTAATATTGACTCAATTAGTAATCTAAGTCTGTCTTGGGTGATACCTACAGTACAAAAGAAAGTACCATCTGCTTGTAACAGTGAAAAATATACATGAGGGCTCGGGCGAATTAGCCACCTGAAATGCCCAAAATAGCCCCCGAAAATCAGAAAAAAGCCCCTGTAAATTTTAGAATGTTATTTTCATGCAGGCAAGCTTGAAAAGTAGCCCCCGAAAAATAAATATTAATTTTTACCCTGGCTTGTAAATACAAGTTTCTCTACGGTATTTGAATTGCCATCAAACCTTCAAAGCATAGTGTACCGAAATTGTAAATGCATATTAAAAAAATTAAAAGTCAGAAAATTGAGTTGCACAAAAAGAAGTCCACTTCTAAAGTCGTAGAGATACTGTACATGTATATGATAATGATAATTTTCATGACTTACATCCTTTGTCTGTTGACATTCATTATAGCTCCGTTTCTCTATATATGCATGGAGGTTGAAGAACACACTTTCACTCAGGTCTCAAATACATTGCATGGCCCTACAACATGAAGATATTCCTTTCCTGCATTTGCTGCTCCAGAGATACTACAGACAAGGCATAAGGACCTTGTCTAGAAACTAGAAGTACGCGACTGTACCAGCAGTTTGGGGTTTGCTTTACAACCAATATGAACCAGCATTTCTTACAAGTTATTATTATTTATTTTTTTTTATATAATGATAAATAATGCAACTGTAGTGTCTCTGATGGGGTCATGTTGCGATGCAGGTAGCAAAGCTCGTACATTTTACACATTTATTGGCTGTACACTCAGTACAATGTTCACTGAAAGGTATATAAAAGATGACTCATTGTTGGTGTGAGGCATATTTAGTATGTACAGTACCTGGCAGTGTCTATCCATGATCATCAATTTGAGACTAAGCTGGGAGGAACAAAAAGAGAATGAAATTGACTGTCCGCTATTTGTGTGTCTCTTTTTCATGCCCCAACTCCCACACCTCTCTACATCCCCTCCCCCTCCTCTCTATTTATCTCTCTCTCTCTCTCTCTCTCTAAATTGTTCTCTATTTATCCCCCCCCCCCTCTCTCTCTCTCTCTCTCTCTCTCTTTCAGGAGATAATCTCGTTCATACATTGTACCTCTCTCCCTCAACTTTCCTCTTCCTCTTCCTCCTCCTCCTCTTTTGTCTCTCTGTCCTATACAGCCCTCCCCCCCCCCCCCCCCCCCCCCCCCCCCGGGGCTCGTTCTCTCTTTCTCTTTCTCTTTCTCTCTCTTCCTCTCTTTTCCTTCCTTTCTTTCCTTATAATGGTACTCCTGGTTCTTCCACAAGTTAAATTAAGTACAAAAAGTCATCCATGAACGTTTTTGTTCATACTCTTGTCCATTCCATACCTAAAAGCAACACATCTTTCCTGATCTCACACAATTCAGGTAATGCACCGTACAGCTACAGTACATATCAAACAACCCATACACATCGCTGTTTGATCTATGGTTAATCATTAGGCCTAACCTTTTAATAAAACCTTTATGTTCTGTTGCAAGCTCAAGTACAGGCAGTACTCAACGCATTTCCAAAACTATTTTTTTTTATTGCTCACTTGGAGAAGCATGCAGGGATAGCTAAGCCTAGGCTGTGCTTGCAAGACTACTGTACATGTCAGTCAGCTGGTCAGGAAACTGACCTTGAAAGTGGACAAGTTGGCAAGGTCAACAAACTTTTCAACAGTCCTAGGTTTCAACACACTTTTACTGTAGTGTAAACAGCTTTCACACTTTAATACTGTAGTGTAAACAGCTTTCCTCACACTGCTACAAGAGCAAGATACGGATGCATTGTGTTCCAAATGGGTTACTACACAGCTAACAATAATCAATACAATTCCCTTTTTGCTTCAATGCATTCTATATTTTTAGAAAATCTCGCCACCTTACACACAAATACGGTACACATATGAAGAATTACACCTACGGTTGATCTCTCTTCTTCTTTTTTTTGTATACGTGTGTGTTGTTGTTTTGTCCAAGCTACTGTACAGGTGTATAACTTAACTACCGTAATTAACGGTGTATTAATCGCACCTTTTTGTCGCCGAAAACAATTCAAAGTCGGGGGTGCGGTTTATACACGGTACACACACAAAAAAAAAATTAAAGTTTTGATTTATGCCCCTCCATCCAGCGCTATGCCTGGCAATGTCTCCCAGCTCAGTAATTGGTGTGTTGACTCACCACTCGGAAACTAAAAAAACACTCAAATTTGTCTGTCATCTTGGTTTGAAAGTAATCTCTCTGATAGATCTCAATATGTAGTTTATAATAATAATTCCTCCAATTTTTCTTCTATTACATGGTGTACCACAAGGTTCTATCCTAGGTCCCCTACTGTTTTTTAATTTACATCAATGATCTTGCACACACCAAAAAAATCTCTGCAATTTTTTTTTTTTTGTTTAAGGGCGAAAAAGAGGGGTGCGGTTTATACAACGTTAATTACGGTACATGAACATACTGTACATTATCATGCTCATGTACATTTACTACCTTTGAGTGTGATAGACATACATTGTACAGTACAGTGTGACTATGTTTCGTCATCTTTTCTAACAGACTTATCCTCTTTGTTTTCTGCATTGTACGCACCTAGAAACTGTTGCGCCCCATTTTCAACTTTTAATTTTTGAATAAATCTGTCACCAATACATGCATATACATAACTGTAAATTTGTTTCATATTATGAAACATACATGTACGTGTGTACCGATCATTACTAGAGTAGAAGTCCATATTATACATTGTACCTGTAAATTGTTCATACTGTACCAGCATTATTATTTCATCACGTGCCCATGATATATGTAGAAGAAATATGATCTTTCGAACAACAGGACAGTTTTTATTTTTACAATGAGCATTAAACACAATTTTGCTTTGTCATGACAAAACAGTTCTTGGCTAGGAGATTCACATTGTTAAAACTTGGAAAATGTTTCATGTTTAGCACTATCACAACCTTCCAATAACAGTTGTCATAACTGTTTGGGGGGTTAATAGAAATTCATAGCTCTGTCAGATTTTATTCAAACTTCATACATGTATATCTGTTCCTCTTATTTTTTACTATGTTCCTTCAGAGCAACTTGCTATCAAGGTTTGATTTTACATAATAGTACAAGTTCAAGAATAGATTATGAATACACTGAGTTTTAGCAACAGTGCTGAAATGGCAAAAAGCACACTTTTGGGGGGGGGGGTTAAAAATTAACTTAAAATTAAGCTGAATAAAGAACATAAAATACTGTAATTATACAGAAAGCATATTAACAAAATTATATCCTGTTATTACCTGACTTTGTCCTTCATGGACGTTGTGGTGCTTTCACTTCGCTTCATGGTTATATATCCTAATTAATCCAGCACGATAAGTAAACATCCAAGAGGAACATAGCTATGTGTACCAACTCATCCTTGGCTGACATTAGAGAGTAAGATAATAATCCTGAGTACACAATCAATGTTCATTAGCGTGTGGTTCATGCAAAGATGTGCGGGCCAGGGTTGATTTGTAGATGGAGATCGCTATCAAACAGAGTAAAATCAGGCACAGAGATGCTTTCAGTGAAAGATGGGTCCGTACATCTACAGGTATTGTAATCATCACAAGTACAGTACTTTGCAGAAGATTGCATGTTAAGAAGTTCTTGCGTAGTAAACGAGAGTTCAACTTCACAGAGCCTTTACAAAACATAACAGTGATGTTAGCACCTTAATGTCAAAGAACCAGAGAGAAGTCAGAACCAATGGCTAGGAAAAGAGAAATCCAGACATAGCCTCCAGGTGCATCTACATGTAACATCCATTAGAGAGCCAAGCGCCCACACAAATTTCTACGCCTTCTGTCTGGGAAGATCTGATTCCTCAGCAAAGAAAGGCCCTTTTTTACCTCAGCTGATCATACCTTCTGAAAATAAAAATGTATTCCAGCATTCAAATGTAGACATGGACTCAGAATTCCTGCATGATCCTCACTTTTAAAAATTCAGCACACCTGATGAGTCTCTTTCATTCAATAGCTCTTTAGTTCAATGCAGCAGTGAAATTAATATGCAAAAGGTAAGAACTCTTTCTGGTGTACTTCCAAAAGCAGCTGCAATGCGATTGTCATGCAATGTTCAAGTTAATAGAGAAAATAATCCCTTCTCTGCAAGTCTAAACTGTCCTTCGAGTTTTCCTGCAGATATTCTTTTGACGACTCACAGTTGGGATTAAAGAATCTATCATGCTAATTTTGAAAGCCTTTGAGAACTGTAAATTTACGCCAGATCCATGGTTGTGACTCAATTTATGATGCAATCAAAATAAACAATGTTCAAATCCTTGTCTCCTCACAGAGAGTCCAATAAACATCTATTTGCAGAATCTGTACAATGAACTAGTTTTTACAACCCAGGACAGACAGACAGCAACTGTTCAGTGTAGATGCAGTGACGTTTGTATACTGCAAAGACCTACTGATGGTATGGGCATGTGTAGCAGGGGGCAGTAGGCGTGACACGGATCAATAAGATCTACTGATCCTTAGTCAACCTTTAGAATAGAATACTGGTAGATAGAATTATTGAAATTGTGAATAGCCATTGACTCAAAAGCTTGGCAATACTATAGATATAGTAGGGGAGAATATTACTTGCAATCTGGCTCCTCAACAAATCAATGAATAAAAGAACAAACGGTTTGACGCTCTACGCAAGGTTACATTGACTTTATCAAGATCGCACTTCTGGCTGGCAACCAAAGACATTAATCCATAATGACAAACTTGTAGAATACATGGAACAATCCATTGATACATCAGTTGCACTTCAAAACATCTTTCCAACACAAATATGTTCCTTTCAATGATGTAGTTCACTGGCTACAAGAGTATCCTGATGCATGAACAGTTAATACTCTACAAATTCAATTATTAGAAAAGAACAACATTAGCCTATAAAGCAAACAAGAGTTTTAGACAGTAAACGTGTACATGTAGGACTGGATGAATTCCTTCGAAACTGTTGAAACAAGTAAAATAGAATCCTTTTCTGTCACAGTAAACACACTGCAGAACTCATTCTCTACAAATGAATATTCATGACTCTTCAACAAAGACTGAACAAGATCCAATAATCTGTAGGAAGGACATCAGCACAAAAGGCACCAAAGAACGGCTTTCATCGAAAGGGTGCGGTGCGGCGCGGCGCGGTGTGGTGTGCTCAACGCACCCATTCGATAAAAGAGGGGGGGCTTTTCTCGAAAGGGAGCGTTGAGAGCGGAGTACCGTTTTAACACACCCTTTCGATAAAAGCGGGGGGGCTTTTCTCTAAAGGGTGCGTCGACTAGTCTTTCGCATCAGTCGTTTAAAATGAGGATCTCGGACAAAAGGTAATAGTTGCCAATTTAAGTATATCGATAATGTGTTAAATAAAATGGAATGGTCTTGATTACAGAGTGGTCTCTTTCGTTATTACTATGTTGATGGGGGAGACAGAGAGAAGGGAAAAAGGGAAAGGGAAAGGGAAGATAAAAGGAAAGAATAAGAAGAAAAGATGGAAACTGGGGGGGGGGGGCGAAGGGCTCTTGCCTCCTCACCCCCCCCCCCCCCCCGCCATAAAATAAATAAGATAGAGAGAGAGAAGGGAAAGGGAAAGGGAAAGAAAATATAAAAGGAAAGAAAGAAGAGGAAGAAGGAAAGAGGGAAACGGGGGAAGGGCAAAAGGCTCTTACCTCCCGGAAAGGGAAAGAAAGAAGAGGAATAAGAAGGAAAGAAGGAAACGGGCGAAGGGCTCTTGCCTTCTAAAATAAATAAGAGAGAGAGAGAGAGAAGGGAAAGGGAAAGAAAATATAAAAGGAAAGAAAGAAGAGGAATAAGAAGGAAAGAGGGAAACGGGGGGGGGGGGCGAAGGGCTCTTGCCTCCTCACCCCCCCCCCCCCCCGCCAAAAAATAAATAAGAGAGAGAGAGAGAAGGGAAAGGGAAAGGGAAAGAAAATATAAAAGGAAAGAAAGAAGAAGAAGAAGGAAAGAGGGAAACGGGGGAAGGGCTAAAGGCTCTTACCTCCCCCCCCCCCCCCCTCCCGCCAAAAAATAAATAAGAGAGAGAGAAGGGAAAAGGAAAGGGAAAGAAAATATAAAAGGAAAGGGAGAAGAGGAAGAAGAAGAAAAGAGGGAAACGGGGGAAGGGCGAAGGACTCTAATTGCCCCCCCCCCCCCCGCCAAAAAATAAATCAGAGAGAGAGAGAAGGGAAAGGGAAAGGGAAGATAAAAGGAAAGAAAGAAGAGGAA
Organism: Strongylocentrotus droebachiensis; assembly: GCA_035222895.1. Lineage (NCBI taxonomy): Eukaryota > Metazoa > Echinodermata > Echinoidea > Camarodonta > Strongylocentrotidae > Strongylocentrotus > Strongylocentrotus droebachiensis. The sequence goes on from JAVYIG010007915.1 coordinate 58,516, forward strand.
GAAGAAGAAAAGAGGGAAACGAGGGCAAAGGGCTTTTGCCTCCACCCCCGCCCCCCACCCCCCGCCAAAAAAAAAATAAGAGAGAGAGAGAAGGGAAGGGGAAAGGGAAAGAGAAGATAAAAGGAAAGAAAGAAGAGGAAGAACAATAAAAGAAGGAAACCGGGGAAGGGCGAACGGCTCTTGCCTCCCCTCGCCAAAAAATAAATAAGAGAAAGAGAGAGAAGGGAGAGGGAAAGAAAATATAAAAGGAAAGAAAGAAGAGGAAAAAGAATAAGAAGGAAAGAGGGAAACGGGGAAGGGCGAAGGGCGAAGGGCTCTTGCCTCCTCACCCCCCCCCCCCCCCCGCCATAAAATAAATAAGATAGAGAGAGAGAAGGGAAAGGGAAAGGGAAAGAAAATATAAAAGGAAAGAAAGAAGAGGAAGAAGGAAAGAGGGAAACGGGGGAAGGGCAAAAGGCTCTTACCTCCCGGAAAGGGAAAGAAAGAAGAGGAATAAGAAGGAAAGAAGGAAACGGGCGAAGGGCTCTTGCCTCCTAAAATAAATAAGAGAGAGAGAGAGAGAAGGGAAAGGGAAAGAAAATATAAAAGGAAAGAAAGAAGAGGAATAAGAAGGAAAGAGGGAAACGGGGGGGGGGGCGAAGGGCTCTTGCCTCCTTACCCCCCCCCCCCCCCCCCCCCCGCCAAAAAATAAATAAGAGAGAGAGAGAGAAGGGAAAGGGAAAGGGAAAGAAAATATAAAAGGAAAGAAAGAAGAAGAAGAAGGAAAGAGGGAAACGGGGGAAGGGCGAAAGGCTCTTACCTCCCCCCCCCCCCTCCCGCCAAAAAATAAATAAGAGAGAGAGAAGGGAAAAGGAAAGGGAAAGAAAATATAAAAGGAAAGGGAGAAGAGGAAGAAGAAGAAAAGAGGGAAACGGGGGAAGGGCGAAGGACTCTAATTGCCCCCCCCCCCCCCGCCAAAAAATAAATCAGAGAGAGAGAGAAGGGAAAGGGAAAGGGAAGATAAAAGGAAAGAAAGAAGAGGAAGAAGAAGAAAAGAGGGAAACGAGGGCAAAGGGCTTTTGCCTCCACCCCCGCCCCCCACCCCCCGCCAAAAAAAAAATAAGAGAGAGAGAGAAGGGAAGGGGAAAGGGAAAGAGAAGATAAAAGGAAAGAAAGAAGAGGAAGAACAATAAAAGAAGGAAACCGGGGAAGGGCGAACGGCTCTTGCCTCCCCTCGCCAAAAAATAAATAAGAGAAAGAGAGAGAAGGGAGAGGGAAAGAAAATATAAAAGGAAAGAAAGAAGAGGAAAAAGAATAAGAAGGAAAGAGGGAAACGGGGGAAGGGCGAAGGGCGAAGGGCTCTTGCCCCCCCCCCCCCCCCCCCGCCAACAAAATAAATAAGAGAGAGAGAGAGAAGGGAAAGGGAAAGAAAATATAAAAGGAAAGAAAGAAGAGGAAAAAGAATAAGAAAAGAGGGAAACGGGGGCGAAGGGCTCTTGCCTCCTCCCTCCCCCCCCCCCTCCCCGCCAAAAAAACAATAAAAGAGAGAGAGAGAGAATCTGTTCTGATCCTGGTCCTGATCCTCAAGAGGGATATAAAGATGACCAATAAGAACGTTATTGTTCGAGAGAGAGTGTTTGTTGCTTCTAGAACATTTTAGAATTAAGTCCCACCACATTGCAGTTGTGGGGAGGGACTATGATTATATTACCCCCTTGGATGGCTTCCCAGAGTCTGGCTTTGAAGGTTTCGACTGCGTCGCAGGCAAAGATGCTGGGGGGGGGGGGAAATTTCAGGCCCGTATGATTCTTGGAAAGAAGGTGAGTCGATATAATTATATCCGTCTTGCATCTTATGTTGGAGAAGGAGAGGGAAAGAGAAGATAAAAGGAAAGAAAGAAGAGGAAGAGGAAGAAGAATTTGTGTTCTGCCAGTGTCACAAATAGATATATAAATATGCTCATCTGACGATAATTTGATGTATAAAACCCCTCACCTTCTTGGGGCTCCGCCCCTTGGATCCAACACCAATTTGTGTCCTGCCAGTGTCACAAATAGATATACAAAATATGCTCATCTGACCGTTATTTATTGCCCAAAACTCCTGAGCTTCCGGAGGCTCCACCCCCTGGACCCCACACCAATTCGTGACCCCTGTGTCACAAATAAGGTATAAAATAATAATAATTTAATGTACAAAACTCCTGAGCTTCTGGGGGCTCCGCCCCCTGGACACAACACCAAATTGTGTCCTGCCACTGTCACAAATAAGGTATAAAATTATGCTCATCCGACGTTAATTTCGATGTTTAATACCCCTGAGCTTCTGAGGGCTCCGCCCTGTGAAAAAACGTGTAAAAAAAAAAAAACACGTTAATTTTACCGTTTTTGGGAGATAGCCCCCCCCCCCCGGCGTTCAAGGGGGGGGGGGGGGGTACGATTTTTCAAATTTTCGAGGGCCCCAAAAAAGATTAGTGCTCTCTAGTAATTTCGCGACTACTCCGGAACCGCGGCAGATATAAAGTTTTTCTTTCATGACTTTTTTCTTTCGAGTCTTACGCATCTTGTGAAACATTTTTTTGTTGAAAATCGGACGTATAGTTGCGGAGTCACGTGACCTTTTGTTTTTGCATGTCAGCCCTAAAATCGCTCATTTTTGTGATTTATGTACCAAACATATGGAAATACCATTTATTCTTTTTAAAAAAGAGAAAACATTGGTTATTTGGTCTTGTTTCAAGTTAATGTGTTTGATTTTAGGTCAAAATAGTTGAATTTTGGTTAGAAATGAATAAAACAACAAAAATAATATAATACATAAATACAAATTATCAAAACAAGAGATAACATAGGGATAAACTGGCTCTTCCAACTTTGTTGTCGTATTATTATTCTAACGAATATATGTAGTGAAAAAGAACGCTTGAATATGAATAATATATGATTTATGGGTAAAAATGTGAATTCTCTGACCTTGTTTGCATAAATTACCATAAATATTCATTTTCGCGGCGATCGGCTGTGAAACGGCCGAGATCTTAGGGGGGGGACCCCTCCCCCCCCCCCCCCCACCCTCAAGTCTACTCCAATCACATTGAACAAAAGTTTGACTTAAATCATCTCTCTCATCATTATACCGCTATAGTATTCATGTTTTTAATATTATTTATTGTCCATTAAACAAGTTAATAGAGAAAATACTTATCTCTCTGCAACATTAAAAAATAATCTTCATTAATATGTCTTAATTTGTATTGATAGCCTTGTGGTCGCCAACAGTGGCGTAGGCAGGGGCGTCTCCAAAGGGGGGTGTGGGGTGCGACACCCCCCCACCTGTCAGGATATTGTCGGTAAAATTGGAAAAGGGAAAGAAAAGAAAAAAAGAAAAAGAAAAGAAAAAAGAAAAAAGAAAAGAAAGGAAAGAAAAGAGAAGAAAGAAAGAGGAAAACGAAAAAGAGGGAGAATAGGAAAGAAAGGAAAAGAAAGAAAAGAAAGGAGGCAAGAGCCCTTTGCCCCCGTTTCCCTCTTTTCTTCTTCTTCCTCTTCTTTCTTTCATTCTATCTTATCTTTCCCTTTCCTTCTCTCTCTCTTATTTATTTTTTGGCGGGGGGGGGGGAGGGAGGAGGCAAGAGCCCTTTGCCCCCGTTTCCCTCTTTTCTTATTCTTCCTCTTCTTTCTTTCATTTTATCTTCTCTTTCCCTTTCCTTCTCTCTCTCTCTCTTATTTATTTTTTGGCGGGGGGGGGGGAGGGAGGAGGCAAGAGCCCTTCGCCCCCGTTTCCCTCTTTTCTTATTCTTTTTCCTCTTCTTTCTTTCCTTTTATATTTTCTTTCCCTCTCCCTTCTCTCTCCCTCTCTTATTTATTTTTTTGGCGGGAGGGGGGGGGGGAGGTAAGAGCCTTTGCCCTTCCCCCGTTTCCCTTTTTCCTTCTTCTTCTTCTTTCTCTCCTTTTATATTTTCTTTCCCTTTCCCTTTCCCTTCTCTCTCTCTCTCTTATTTATTTTTTGGCGGGGCGGGGGGGGGGGGGGGGGGGGGTGAGGAGGCAAGAGCCCTTCGCCCCGTCCCCCAGTTTCCCTCTTTCCTTCCCTATTCCTCTTCTTTCTTTCCTTTTATATTTTCTTTCCCTTTCCCTTCTCTCTCTCTCTCTCTCTTATTTATTTTTGGAAGGGGGGAGGAGGCAAGAGCCCTTCGCCCTTCCCCCGTTTTCCTCTTTCCTTCTTACTCCTCTTCTTTCTTTCCCTTTCCCTTCTCTCTCTCTCTCTCTCTTATTTTTTTTTTTTTGGCGGGGGGGGGGGGGGGGGGGGGCTAAGAGACTTTCGCCCTTCCCCCGTTTCTCTCTTTCCTTCTTCCTCTTCTTTCTTTCCTTTTATATTTTCTTTCCCTTTCCCTTTCCCTTCTCTCTCTCTCTTATTTATTTTTTGGCGGGGGGATGCAAGAGCCCTTCGCCCCCGTTTACCTCTTTTCTTCTTCTTCTTCCTCTTCTTTCTTTCCTTTTATATTTTCTTTCCCTTTCCCTTCTCTCTCTATCTCTTATTTATTTTTTGGCGGGGGGTGGGGAGGGAGGAGGCAATTAGAGCCCTTCGCCCTTCCCCCGTTTCCCGTTTCCTTCTTATTATTCTTCTTTCTTTCCCTTTCCCTTCTCTCTCTCTCTCTCTCTCTCCCTCTTATTTATTTTTTTGGCGGGGGGGGGGGGGGGAGGTAAGAGCCTTTCGCCCTTCCCCCGTTTCCCTCTTTTCTTCTTCCTCTTCTTTCTTTCCTTTTATATTTTCTTTCCCTTTCCCTTCTCTCTCTCTCTCTCTTATTTATTTTTTGGCGGGGGGGGGGGGGGGTGAGGAGGCAAGAGCCCTTCGCCCCCCCCCCCCCCCAGTTTCCATCTTTTCTTCTTATTCTTTCCTTTTATCTTCCCTTTCCCTTTTTCCCTTCTCTCTGTCTCCCCCATCAACATAGTAATAACGAAAGAGACCACTCTGTAATCAAGACCATTCCATTTTATTTAATACATTTTCGATATACTTAAATTGGCAACTATTACCTTTTGTCCGAGATCCTCATTTAAACGACTGATGCGAAAGACTAGTCGACGCACCCTTTCGAGAAAAGCCCCCCCTCTTTTATCGAAAGGGTGTGTTAAAACGGTACTCCGCTCTCAACGCACCCTTTCGAGAAAAGCCCCCCCTCTTTTATCGAATGGGTGCGTTGAGCACACCACACCGCGCCGCGCCGCACCGCACCCTTTCGATGAAAGCCGAAAGCCCCAAAGAACACTCCTAGGGTGAAAGACATCAGAACACTGTCTATGAAGGAGTACAAACATTTAAACCTGGAAGCAATTATCCTGCTAAAGAGAAAAGTCCAAACTTTCCAATAATGTTTCTGCCATTACAAACACTAAACATGATTGTTTCTGAGAATATCACTCAATTATGATGGCCTTCATGGCTTGGATCACTCTCCAATACCATCCGAGAAAACTAGTCCTGGCCAACTTGAGTAAAGTCCAAGTGGTTTAATACACCAACATGTGCTACTAGACCAAGGATCTCCTTTCTATCTCCTAAAGTGATGATATAACAAAACCTGAACTATTTTCCCCTATAAAATGGGATGTTTTATTTAAAAACCAATTACCGGTAGGTGGAATGCTTTAGCGGACTATTACAATAGAACATCCCTGGAAATGGAGCGGAGGGTAGATCTACATGTACAGGTATCATCCTCTTTTATACCAGTCTTATAGCCTCCACTGCACAGAGACTTTAGTTTTACTCTGCGTTCAGATCAGACTACAGAAATGTATTGTATACATGTAGCTACACAAGGATCGTTTCTAGCTATACAATAAGTGATTACATTATACATGTAGGATCTGTAGTCTGAACACCAAATAAAGAAATGTTGTTTGGGCATCATTTGGAACAAAAAGATGATGAAGAATCAGCATCCCAGTCTAGTCTGAACATCGTATCGTTTCAATAATCATATCTATTCTTCAATCAACGTTTCTTTATACAACTTTCATATGAATTACCTACATGTATAGTCTGAACAGGCTTTCAGTGTATTCCTCATGGACCAACTGAAGAAAGGTGGGATCTCAAGACATGTACATGTAAGGGACATACATGTACAAACCAATCTCCTGTCATTTCTTAGAGCCATTTTCATTCAAGGTCTCCAAATCTTGGGTAAGTAACTGGATGGAGTACAGTAGGTCTACTTATTGAATCTCCCATATATTATATAAAAATGTAACAAGGTACAATAGTACCCCCTACCTTTGGAGTTGAAAAGGTCAATAATATCAATGATGGTATAAATAATAACATGTACATGTAGCAAGTAATACACTGTTGAATACAGGTGATCAACAGTATTTGTGATATAAACAACAACAAATCATTTAAGTACCATAAACAATGATCCTTTTTATTACCAATATTTTCATTTTTTGTTTCATTTTTTTTTTGTGTGTGTGCACAGTTAGGCAGTACATTCCAACCTCCTAAACATATCCCATTCATTTTCAAGTTCTACATGTTTTTGTTGCCTTCATTTATAGAAATAAATTCAACCACTTTGATTTATAATATTTTCTTCAATATATGGGCCTACTTGTATCGACCTACAATTAGAAAAATGATTACAGATAAATCATTGACATGTACAATGTACATGTACATGTACCTGTAACTAAGTAGGACTAGAATACAGTACAAAGGAAAAATATGAACTTACTCATTTTTCATGACACTCCATTGATGGCCTGGTGAAAACATCTTGAATTCTCAATTTTTACCAAGTAAAACTCTGGTCCTTCTTCATATGTGCAGAAATCTATACCTCTTCAGTTAAAAAAAAAAACCCTACACTGCCATATTCCCACTACTTTCACTCGGAAAATGGTGTTTACATTCAATGTACTTTTGTAAATCTGCAGTAATAAATAAATGATCATCAGCAAAATCCAACTGGAAAATTAATCCTCATCAACAACTACACTGCCGCATTTCCATGACTTTGAATTGGCATTTGGTGTTTTACAGTCAATGTACTATTGTACAAAAATTGCAGAACTGAATAATCACTGATAGAATCCAATTGGAATTATTAATCCTTGTTAACAATTAAAAAGACAGCATACAGTACATGTGAAGTGCTGTATTGATGCCCTGAATAAACTGCTTCAAGGAGCAAGACAAGCTTTGTAGTGGGGGCATGTTGTAATTAACACCCTCAATTCTTATGTTGAGTAACTCCCATCCAATACCAGATAAGGACCTATCGACCTCATTATGACTGATTACAAAAAGCCCTATCTAGCCTAAAATACCAGCATTATCTCCTCAATTACGTCTGCATGAACATGTGACCTCCAATATTGGGTTCATCTATTGCTACAATATACAGTATACGTGTGGCTCCAAGATGAATTATAAAGAAAAAGTTCTGGTCATCAGTGTATGAAAATACTTTTAGTTTAGATAGGAGCTCTTTTTTAATTTCCTACGAAAAATGGGATTTCCTCAGAGATGATTTTGTTGATTATTATTATTATTTTTGTGTGTGTGTTTTATTTTTCCTGAGGTGTTTTTGAGATTCCTAGGGAAATTAAAGAGTCTCCCACAACTACAATGATTTTCACACCCACATCCCATTTCACTGTTGACCACCGCCTTATTCAGGATAGCAGCCGACAGTGTACATTGTACTTTACATAACACATAACAAATACGGTAGCAGGTGGTACTGTAAAACCTTTTTTATCATTCTCTCAACTAGTAATGACCTTTTATAAGCATTCTTAGCCCGTTCAAATGAAATGGATGACATCAACCTTAAAAGGGAAATACAAATACTATACATATCTACAAATACCATACATACATGTACAACTATCAGAGAACAAAACTACATGTTGGGACTATATCCAATAATCTGTTTATTTGGCAGGTAGATTTCTTCCAACTGTACCACAATTAAATATAATAAAAGATGTGGCCTTTTTAAAATGGTTTTATCTTGACTTGTTGTACAGTATCTGCAATATTTTCAAATTGAACATTTGTCAATGACTATTAAAATTAGTGCTGTAGTCAAACGTTTAACCGTCCAATATCCGACCGCCCATGGCGGATTCCGTTTTCAATTGGACGTTTTCGTTTTCCCATTTTTTGTTGTTTTTTTTTGTTAATATTTTTGTTTTTAATTTTTTTTTTTTTTTTTTTTTTTTTTTTAGAGTTTCGATTTATGCCCCTCCACCTGGTACTATGCCTGGCAATGTCTCCCAGCTCAGTTATCTGTGTGTTGACTCACCACTCTGAAACTAGAACAACACTTCGTCTGTCATCTTGGTTTGAAAGAAATCTTTGTAATAGATCTCAATATGTATTTTATAATAATAATTCATCCTACTTTTACACATGGCGTATACCACAAGGTTCTATCCTAAGTTCTCTACTGTTTTTAATGTACATTAATGATCTTACACATTCTTCTAAAAACGACATTTTTACTATTTGTGACAAGTTCACAAGCACAAATCGGCGCCTTCAAATGCAGCTCGCAGTTAAATGAAAGTCCTTCCCGCCAAATTTTTTTTTTTTTTTTTTTTTTTTTTTTTTTTTTTTTTTTTTTAATCGTTTAACCGAAAACCGTCCGGGTTTTGACTGGCGGTTAAATGGAATTGGAAATATCCGTGATGTTACAGCACTAATTAAAATTACATGTAAATGTACTTTATACAGTGAACTATAAAATTATTGATACCATTACCAAATTTTGAATAGTATGTGAACATTTATTTGTCTCGATTTATGTTTCTTGGGGAAGTGACATACATGTACATGTATTAAAGCTTACATCTCAAAGTATTCAACAAAGGCTCTAATTCAATCAGGCCACCTTTCATTTTTGAGTTACATGTACCGGTACAAAAAAACAAAAACAAAAAACATCAAAATTGACAAGGGTATGAATGATTTAAAAATTAAAAATTAATGAATGAAAAGTGGCAGTTCTTTTACATGTAATTTAATTGAATCAATATTGAATGAGTCTTATCTTATGCAGGCTATCCTTTCATTTCAGACTCTACCACATGTGTATATATTTATTGGTGCCCCATAAATAAAGTCTAAAGGCAAACAAACGTGGCCATGTGACCCATGCACACGCCCACAGCATAAAGATCAAAACAGTCAAAGCATTACGTGTGAAAGGTATAAATATTTCCTATTCTAGACCAACTGATTGTAAACCATTCATCATCCCTATACCTCATGACTAGCTTTAGACTTTGATACCTCAGTGGGACTCTATTGTCACTGAATAAAGTCAATAAATGCACACGATCATTTCCACGTGGTATTGAGCTAAAATTAGATATGAGGAAATACTATGCTTTCACACAGGCAGTGTCACACACCAGTGCTCAAAATTGTGCATGTACTGTACATGGGAGAGCAAAGTATAAATTATTGAATGAAAACCTTCATGTGTGTATTTGTAAATACAGTGTACGGTACATAAATTATATGTATTAGATTTGGATTTGATCCATGATTCTTCACATTCTATTATAATTCACAGCAAAACACAATGATAAGACTCTACTGGCAAAATTAGAAATAAGTAAAGTAATACTCCAACAAATCTGGAGAAATTACAATTTCCAAGTTTGTCAGATGGCCACACACAAATGACACAATGAAATTTTAAAAAATATAAAAACATCAGGTTGAAACCGCATGAATATGAGTTTATAAACCTATTATAGAGATTCATCAAACAGGATGTGATGTGGAGTGTAGAGGAGAGTCACCACCTTTGTCACATTAAGAACCTGTTGCACTATGATCCAAATAAGAGTAGGGGGAAAACCACACATAGCATTACTATCCTGGTTGTACATGTACATGTACATTCATGCAATATTTTGTAAAACCTGCTGTATGATACTTTCAAATAAATGATATGATAAACAACTAAATGAATCAATGTTGATAACAAATAAGTCATGAATGGAACTTATAACTTTCATTGGTGAAAATTCCTTGGTTTTGTAGATCATATTTGAGCCTACTTTTACCGATTTGGCCAGTTACATGTATGTTCCGCCATTTTCTAATTTTATGACGCTTTTTCAAAATGAAGGGAGACCTCAACACCCAATTACATGTACATCGCATTTCCTAGCTTTTTGTTTATCGCTGCGATTGGTTGCTAACACAGGACAGCGGCAGGCTATCTGCACATGCAATATCATGTAGACAGCCACCGGTCGGATATTGCGCAACTTCTTTAAATGACGTCACTGGTAGAGTGTCTGCAACGCACGCTCTTTTATTTTATCGATATCAGAAGGGAACCAAGCAGTCGTCTCTCAAAAAGAAGGAGAAAAAAGGCTTCAAAAGTAAGTTTACAAAATTTCTTTCCATTTTTAGTACACCTGCTAGTCTGCCCACTCCTGCCAGAGCCATCCACCGAAGAAGCCGTGAATTGCCGTGCCAAAGCCTGTGTGGACCACTGAACGGGACTTGTGTAGTGACTCGATATTAAAAGAAGAAGACCCACGTCATGTTGTAATAGTAGAGTATTATACCAATATATAAAAGTTCAATAAATGGATCATTTGGTGTACACCTAAAGCTAGTATGAGGTCCATCCCGTTTACGGTTAGACTTCATGCATTGTACATGTAGGAGTGGGAAAAACCCAGTGCATTGGTCCACCTGCACATCCTAATCAGTTACATTGGTACAAGAGACACAAGGATTACACTCACTAAATTTGCTTTCCCCTCCCATTCATAAACTTGGAGACCCCAATTTTGTATCAGAGAATATTTGATTTAGATGCTGCTTGTAAATGACCCTGGCTTCTATCCTCCTCAGTCCTCATTCTTCTTTTCTTTTTCCTTATATCTTTTTTTAACTTTTCCTTCTTTTTTCTTTCTTTCTTCTTGTTTCTTCTTTTTCCTTCTACTTCTTCTCCTTCTTTCTATTTTTCTCCTTGAAAAAAGATAATTGTAATGATGATCATAATAATTATTGTAATAATAATAAGAACAATAATACTACTACTACCAATACTAATAATGATAATAATAACAATAAAAATGATAACAGTATTACTTCAATGCACCACATTTTAGTGAAATGTCAGCGAACTTGAAATTGCAATGTTTTGTGAAAAGTTGCCGTCATCTGTCCTGCACAATAGAAGCTTAGGCCTACATGTACAATGTACGTGTACATGTATGTAACTTCACAATCACATACACTAACAGCTTTTTTCACAATAAGCATGATAAGGCACCACTCATCAAGTCATTCTGTTCAGCAGTAGGGGCGCTGGTCTGGATGAGGATTGCCTTGTAAACGCGGACAAATTACGTCCTAAAATATAAGGATCGTCTCGTTTTCTTCTACCTTTTTTTTATCGGCGCTCTGCGGGTTTCGGGTTCCCGAACCGCGTGGTGGCGATGCAAAAAACGGATTCCGCGTTAGAAAATAACCCCAGTTTACCTTCTACTTGTATGGGTTGTCTGTCTTCCCAAGGATTTATCGTTCATACTTGAAAGTCGATGTAAAATGCATCAGGAAAATCACTGCAAACTCAGTTTTTTCGCATCGCCAACGAGCATATCGGTGATATGAAACGTCTGCAAAAATGTGGACGATGCTTTTTTTTGCAGACGCATCTGTCCGCGTTTACAAAGACGATTGCGATCTTAGTTTATGAAGACGATCCTTATTCTCGGACCAGCACCCCTACTGTCTGTACTGATTAGTTTAATTTATATCAGACAATTGCACAAGTTAAACTGTTAACCTCTTTTAGTCCTTGCTCTTTTAAATTTCGACCTGCCGTAAAAAAAGAAGTCACCAATCATTCTTCCAAATAAAGGCAATACAAAAAATAACGCACCCAATCAATCGCTATTATTAAAGTTAATCGCCACACACGACACAGTCAGGGCTACACACTAACGTCATAGTTTCATACTCTCATGTTTTACAAATTTGATTTCAAATCTCCTTCATTTTGGAGTGTTAGTACTGATTGCAGTCTGACTGTAGACTCTAGCTGTATTAATTTTGCATATAAAACAAAACAAGCATCAGCCAAATTGAACGTCTGGGACTACACATGTATGACAGAGTCTGTGCAAGGCACAGTCACAGGCGAGAAAATCGGGATCGGTCATCTATTTTATATCTAAATTCTGAAAAAAATTCGATTACGAATTGTATACGAATTCTTACCTTAAAAATCAGAAGTTTCCGTGAAAGTTAAATGAATTTGGGATGAACAAACAGATGCTTCCAGATCCTGTTCAGAACAGAAAATGACGTGTGTACACTTTTTTGTACCATTTGTACCAGCAGGAATAATAATAATAGCTAGTCTTGAAATTCAGGCAGCGCGCGCAGTGCTAGTGCATGCAGTGCAGAACATGCCCACATAATTATAAAATGAATGAAACTTGTAACATATCTTCAAAAGGCTATGTAGCCTTTCAAGAAAGGTCTGTCAAGAAGATATCCTTCTTTTTTTCGTCGATGTTGTTATTGTTGTTGTTTTCGCTTTGCCACAAATCTGTAGACCTACACCTTTGTCATTATTAATGTCATCATTTATTACAGGAATTACAAATTTGTGATTTCTCAATAATTTAATTGAATTCTCAATAATTTAATTGAATTCTCAAAATTCTTTAAGGACTTCTTAAATTTCAGAATTTTCATACATGGATTTCCTTGAAATGTTTCCCCCCATGATTGTTCGTTCGTGTCTCCAGATCAAGATTAATGTAAAGTTCCTTAATTAAATTAAATTAAATTAAATTAAGTTCTTCCAACGCCCGATGTAGAGGAAATGGTCTAGAGAACTTGAACAAGAATTAATAAAAACTTAAGAGGAGTCAGAAAAGTAAAATTATGTTAATTTTGAGATCACTACATAATGATATGAGAATCTCTCTCTCTCTCGATCTCTCTCTTTTCCAATGATAGACGGCCGGAATGTCATGTGTGATGTACTCCCATTTGTTGTGTAGGCCTTCAAATTACCTAGAATTATGATATATAACATCATCCTTTTTTTTCTTTCTATTCTTCTCCAATAATGATGATTGTAATGATGTGATAATGATGATGATGATGATAATGATAATAATAGTAATAAATGTAGTAATGATAATAATTATAATAATCACAAATTACATTTAGCACTAAATATGTTTCTGAGCACATAATTTCAAGAAGGAATAGAACGAGACAGAAAGAGAGAGAGAGAAGAGCTAGAGATGGAAATTGAGTAAGAAAGAGAGAACATTTCAGAATGAGAATATTAAATTAACATTACACACACAAAAAAGACTGATGAAGAAAAAAAAAATCTCTGACAATAATCAATTTATTTGTCGATCATCTTATTCTTTAAGCTGATGCAATACTTTGCATCTGACATTTAGTTGTTGACATTCAACATTCCATATTTCCCAATTGCTTTTCAAATTGCAGCATTGGTACAGGACTATAAGATAACTGTGCCAAATTCTAAGACGATAACCAGTCTATAAAGTAACTCACTGCACCTCATACTTTTGAAGTTAAAACAAACACTTTGCACCCAATAAAGTTTACTTTGCCAGAATTCTACTTTTTCTATCTCGATTCAATTTTTTAAAATACAGTCAGTGAAAATAGCCCATGAAATTTTTGTCTCATTATCAAGGAGGCACAATGGCTCAGTGGTAGAGCAGCGCAATCTTCTGGGAGGTCCCAGGTTCAAAACCACATTGATGCGCTGGTACCCTTTGGTAAGGCATTTTTTCCTCTTTGCAAAGTCGCTCGGAGAGGAATTTTAATTGGTCAGTCCTCTGGATTAAATTAAACAAGCATATGCATGCTTTCTTGAATAGCAGTAAGGTAAGATAAAATCATTAAACCTAACCAAACCATATTGCAAGTCTGTAAAGTGTTAAGCCAGAAAGATGCACACATGAAACAAATCCATCACCTTGACTATTAATAATTTAGTAAATTTTCTGAATAAAAAAGAAATGTATAAAAATGAAAAAATTGCACTATTATACAGTCTCATTCAAAATAAACAATATTTTAAGCTTTTAGCACGTTTGAGTGCTGCATTTTCAGCTGGATGAGATATTTATAAGACAACAAAACTGATATGGGCAAGGTTCAGCTTTTACATACATTTAAGTTACACCGTATCTGCAAGGGAGAGGTGATAAAGAATTCTTGCAGACTTTCCCATATCAAACAAACTTATAATTTGAATATTTGAAGCTATACCGACATCTGTATGTAAAGCAAGATGGGCTACATGCATTAATTTTGTGATTAAATTTGAGCCCTCTGCAAGTCTTTCTAAACGGGATTGTCTGAAGAACGTACTTTTTGTGACCTGTGCAGCATGCATAGGTAGTTCAAGATCATGTACATATGCAAAATCACAGACCATGCAAATACATGCTACGTGTAGAGGTGTTATGGTCTAGTGGTTAAGTCTCCACACTGTGAACCACAAGGTACAGGGTTTGAACCCCTGCATCATCACTAACGGCATTTGGCAAGACATTAACCCTTTGAGTGCGAGCCCGCGCAAGGCGATTGTTTCCCCTGTGACGGAGCGATTTCGGTTACATCGCCAGTAATGGAAACTTTGGCGGTGCTTTTTATTTTCATTGCTCATTGCGCCTCATTCAGTAATTTTCGTGCTTTTTAGTAAATGTAAAAGTGAAAGATCAGACTTTTTTCTTTCTAAAAATATAAGTTTTGTTCATCAATACCAAAAATAAGGTCTGTTATTATTGAGGGAAATTGCCGTCTTATTTTGCTGAAGCTTCACGTCTTTCCTTTTCAATACACTCGCAATACAAATTGCGTAAGCACCGCCGCACGCGCAGATCGGTCGATACCTCCATTCATTTCCCCATTGTCAATGATTGTCGTCTGCTAAAGCTCGGCCGATTATCAACCGAGCCATAAATAATAGGCCTTAGCCTTCGTTTTACATTGGTTTTCGACACATTTTGTAACTTTATTCTAACCAACTTTATGCCATGATCTACACTAAATGCCCTTTCTTTTAAATGTGCAAATCAAATATAGGAATATTTGGGAAATGAATTTTGAGATGAACATTGTTTTATTCTCGAAAACAAAAATAATATTTACTTTGAATGCCTTCGAATCGTTTCTCATGATTTGAAATATTCATTTAGTTTTAGTTTTTGCCTCCAGCTTAAATTTGTTTATTTTATCTTTATCTATACATCTTTTAGAACCCTGTTTTGATGTGAGGTTGCTGTATCAGAATTTTTGTACGCATATTTGATTTGTTTTGTTTGTAATGGAAAGAGCTAAATGAATTACAGAGATTAGAACAAAATCATAATTCATCACAATCATCTCTCTTTCTATCTATTTATCTATCTATCTCTGTCTTTTCTATCTCTCTCTCTGTCTCCCTCTTCCCCCTCCCTCTCTGAATACGTCATGAATATCATGAAATTGCAATTGTGCTTCAGTGAGTTTTATTTCCGCATCGCGTTGTTGTTGTTTTTTTTTCTTTCTTTTGAAAGGGTGTGGCTAATAAGGAGTTCATTCTTGGTAGTCTCATATTCGTGACTATACCGCCGGGGTTTCTCAAGACAAGAGTGATATTCTGTGGGGAGAGAGAGGAAGAGTAAGGGATCGTTTTTTCAGGACATAACATTTGAACATTTCATATGCCCGCTCAAACTAAGACCGGCTTTAGGTTGATCAAGATATTTTACTCAAACCTGCTCTAGAATGGTTACATGCCCTCGTACTATAAGTTAGAGTGGTTGTTTGTATTGCCATGTAGATCGACCTATTGACCTACGTTTAGGCTTACATCCTCTTCTTTCAAAACGGTAAACTTCAAGAGTAGTTACTTCTTTACAATCTTTTGTTCCTCTTAGGGTGGGGGATAAGCCTTTCATAAAAGAGGTCCCTACATGAATGATTCGCTAAATTGGTCAAGTTTATAAAATGAACAGCGTATTGTCATGTAAATACCCTACATCGATAAGGCTTAGATTAGTATATGATGAAAAAAATTCCCCACGGTAGGGTAGATATATATAAATAAGTAATCAGGGTCGAAATAGAACTGATAATACGACCCGTAATACAAATATCTGAAATGCAGAAGGGTGCATAACGGAACATGGAAGTAACGTCAAGCAAGAATCCTGGCAAGAATATAGAACGGACGCGCGCGTACGCGTCCGTCTCCAGCTGTACGGGTATTTCGGTCCTTTTTTCGAACCGAACACTAACTTAGAGTAAAGTTGAAATGATATCACTTTTTTCTCGATTTTTTTCTACGTAACTATATATTTTTTTTAATAGATGAGATGAATGAATATATCTAAATAATAGTGCAAAGAACTTTAGCACATGATAGATAATAATAAGCTGGAAAACTTTGTCAACATATTAGGGATATATCTCGGCTTCTGTAGAAGCCCGTCGTCACAGACTTAACTACTCGCTCGGCTTCTGTAGAAGCCCGTCGTCTCCAAAGTGTTAATCAACACTTGCGATACTATACCCAGGTATAGTAAGTGGGTAAATGCATTAGGATTTCTTCCTTGAATGCACTGAGCGCTACAGTTGTCGAAGCTAAAGCCAGGGTTATAATGTCCAAAGTCCTTTTGGAGTGCAAAGAGACTTTATATCATTATGGGATATGCGCTATGATGGCATATTATCGTCATTATACTTATTGTTACATACCGGTATATAGTATCACTGCAACGACAACACATGCAGTATCATGTTTAACAAGGGCATGTAAAATAGGCTCACCACCTAAAGTGCCTGTTGTATAAAAAATCAAAACTCTTTGGAATTTTGCAAATAGTGATATAATATTCACTACATTTACAAGAGTACAAATATTTCTTACATGAATGCATATTTCTATTGTCTGAGTTCATTTGAATAAAGTTGGTTATACAGAATACAAAAATTATATATAATTATAAAAATCATGAAAATAAAAACTTCACTTACAGACCAGATATTCATGATTCACAATAGATACCTACCGGTATATCACTGTATATGGAATAAAACAGAGGATATTGATTTTATCCGTTTTTCTTCATCAGTGAATGATTCTAATTACATCATAAGTTCTACAAAAATGTAACAATGTAATCTTATACACAACCTGAATTTCATTGCTAAAACATTATGAGAAATAGTGGACAAGAGATCACATACAATATGCAAAATCATCTTGTTCTATACTGGTAAAGTACATTGTATGCTCACATGTACATTCATATTTCTTTAAATAGATAATTTCATCTCTTTACATAAATATATATGTATTGACCGTTTCACAATGAATAATAATTGTTGGAAAAATGTCACATTCATATGACACTTGGAATATAAAATATACTATTTGCACTTATCATTTTCTTACATTTCTCTTTACATTTAAAATGCAATCACAGATTAGCATTGTTACTTAGTTTAAATCAAAACTAGAATAAAACATGACATAAAGTACATACATTGCAATATAAAAATTCATAATATCAGTTCTACAATTTCACTTTTTTCCAATGGCACCACTAAATCACTTCATTTTCCCCATTAATTTCCATATAATTCAGGATTAATAAAATTGAGATGTGGCAAGTTTTATCCCTATGGCACATAGATTATTAAATAAATTAATTGCAATTTGCCTTTTTACATTCTTATGTTACATTCCTAATGCAATCACATGTTAAATTTTTCATTCTCAATTAAGACTAACATGAAATTCATTATGGCACATTATACAAAATAATCCATTGGGCAGTTATCCATGTGCATCTTTTATTTTCTTGGTCAGTGTATAACATTTGGCAGCAATTTAAAAATGTTATCATTATTCAAATTATCTCTCCAAAAATTGAATACGGACTAATGCAAGATATGTCAAGGTTGAATTAAAGTACATAAACCAACTTTTGTATGTACATGATGGTCAAGTGTAACAAAGCGAATTCTAAATCTTTTGTTACATGATTTAACCAATACACATCTGTGCTGTCCTATATGGCATGCATATTGATGTGCATTAATTTTCAGCGTTTCTGATATTCAGCAAGATGTAATTTCATATAATGTTTGTTAGAGTATTCAGTTGTATTTTCTAATTTTCATAACTACATTTAATCACCATTAAAGAATAGCTTGCAGATATCTTTTAAACCAAAAAAGCAATTCTAACACAACTTTACTCAATATCACCTAGGAAACTTGGCATATACCGGTAAAGGAGCTGAATCATTTTGTCTTCTTTTCCGCCAAGGGCATGAACAACTTTTCCAGGTTTCCTAGAGGGAATTCGATGGCTATAGCCATCAGAATTGCGGCGACGTAGGCTAGCGTAACGATGGCTGTTACCTCAAAGGCCTGCAATTCAAAGATATGATAAAACTATCACAATACCAGATCATAATAACCCTATGCCTCATTCCTATAACTCTGTAGAATGGTTAATAATAGTCACAAGCAACATCTACATCATATTCCGACTATCAACGAGCAAGTGGACAATTATGCAGTATGAACAAATGAGAAATAATGCATTTTAAATGCACAAACAATTCAAAGTGTACCATCACCTGAAAAGAATATTTGTTTGTGCATAGCTAGAATGTATTAGATCAATCTAAAAACATTTCACCTGGCATTCTTAAGTAAAGGAGTATGAAGAAAATAAAGGATAAAATATAGACCCCGCCTAAAGGGCTCGCATAGAACCAAAGTCGTATTGGGTTCTACACGCCCTATTCTCTGAGAGTGTGTAATGCTTTTAATGATCACTAAGAATGTATTTAAATTACAGTATCTCCTTGTAGAAATAATAATGTTTGAAGCTCATATTTTGAATACGGTATCATCACATAGAACCCCTTACATCAAGAACAAAACTAGTTTTGGTGTTTGGTACAATTTTAAGAATTTTATATGATAACTTGTTCAGCAAAAGGTTAGTATTCTACAAGATCTATGATTAGTGATAGTTTGGAACAAAAAATTGGATGTTCAATATGATCATTCATACACAGTGATGCTACTCACCAGCATATAGATTGAGTAGAAGTAGTTGTTCCCATGATTGAAATCGTAGATCATAATAATGATAGGATGTAGAAGATAGGCGGAATACGTCAGACGACTCATTGGTATCCACAGCTCCCAACTCAGGAAGTCATTGATCCAACCTATATAAAAGTGCATGTAAGAAATAAGAAGAAGAAATAACATATGTTTTAGAAGGTAACATTTGCCTATTGATATTGCAGCAAATTTAATCAGGCATTTTGAACAGTGCACAATTAATAACAAGCCCTAGGTAAAATATTTCCTACTTAATTAAAACTAATTAAATCAACATAGTGAAAACAGTTTACGTAGAAATCTCTATACAATTTAGCAAATAACATGGACAATGAAAAAGGGACAGGGATAGACAAAGTCACTTTATGAAAATGTCTGCAATAAATAGCACTTCAAAATAAATATATGCAGTCTTTATAGTCTTTCAAATAGATTTTTGTTATTTTCATCTGATAAAGGAAATCTTGGCCTGTGCCTATCATCAATTTTGCTCTTTTTTACAGTAATTTCCCTTACCGACCCCTTTGTCCTCAGTTCATTTACCACTACCACCCAAGCCTTTTTATATTTCTATATTTTTTCCATTTTCTACTCCAACTTCCTCCAAATTTGAAAAGGAACCTTGCACAGATCAGCGTTTGTCGCCTTGGCACAAACAATGCCTCTGGGCTGCTCTGATATACCTTGTAATACAACGTACCCACTCATGACGAAAAATGGGAATATTCACACAAACAACATACCGGTACTGTGGCCTGAGCATGATTGCATTTCATAATTAGTGAACTGAATTATTCATACCATTAAAAGTTTTGTAATTTGTTAAGTAAGTGAAAAATTGATTTGTCCCAATTTATGTTTCTTATGAATGTGACATAATAAAACTCGCATCTGAAAGTATTCAATTGCCCTAATTTAACCAGTCCACCTTTCATTCTTGAGTTACGCAAAAACAACAAGTATCAAATTTACAAGTGGTAAGAACAATCTATTTGTTAACTGTAAATTAGGCATAGGTACCTCCATATCCATAATGACATGCAAAGACCACCCATGAGAGACAGACAGCCCAAGCGAATCGACACAGAGCCATGTAGGCAGCATTCTCCGCAGTACTCAAGGGATGACCGTGAAGAGAAGGATACAATCCATACACCAGTGACATGCCAACTGCGGTTGCGAAGACCCACCCTATCATAGCCACAATCTGTGATGGAAAATGATATGATACATTTCATCTAATTTGAATTAATGTATAAATACATACTTGTACAATTCTTTATATTGTTTTTGCGTATCTTTCAAATTATTTGTTTCCATATTTGTAATAATCATTATGCCTATGTGTTGTAAAACTAAATATCCATGTACTATATGAATGAAGTTTTCTAATAAATACAAATACAGAATAAAGCCAATAAAATACCACAAACTGTAATACAACATTAGATAGTTCTTACATATACAATGAGGTGATTGGTCCACAGCTCGTCACATAATATCAATTGCGAGGATCATATATAGGATATTTCACTCCCGATCATTTATCAATGGTTATATTGACCATATGATCAAATGAGTATATTCAAGCAACCCTGTGCATACCCTTTGTTTGCATTCTCTTAACCGCATGCATCGGACGCGGAAGGCATGAGATCTGAACTACCCTTCATCTTATACAACAAACTGTTACCAAGGTTATCTAATATAACAAGTATTCAATGGAAGGGTGTGTAATCTATACACTCTTGGTGCCCTCTTCACATTACATTTGTCCTGATTTCTACACCTCACTTACCGGATGCATCTTGAAGGCCTTGTTCTTGTAGAGATGGAAGAGATATCCCATCGCCATGCCAACCAGATACGGAGCGATGCGGCAGTAGGGCTTTTCATAGATCTCTTCCATGAAAGAATGGTTTGGATCTTGATGGGGATTCGTACCATCCCTAGCAGATAGGAAGAAAGAGTTATCATTATGTACAACATAACTAAACATATAATTGGTACTACAAAATTGAAGTATAGATACAATTACAGACATACTAGGGCTGGGAATTCAGGTATCTTTTTAATTTGGTAAATATTAAATCCCTGCATCTGATAGCTTGTCAGCAAGATTTTTGGTAAACTTGTGGCAGCTGTTATTTGTAATAAACAGGATCCAGATTCATTATAAAGCAATAAATCAGAGCTGCCAACCTTGTGCGACCAAAAAAAGGAACCATGATGGCAAAAAAAAGGAATTTCAAGCAAAAAAGAGGAATTCATTCAAACGAAACTTACAACCATGCGCGACAAACTTCCAATGCAGAAATGTCCATTCCTCATGCTGTTTTTTCCATACAAACAGGTTTTTTTTGTGTGGTTATTTTGGTATTATCAGCATTTCATTCTTTTTGAGAATACTTTTCTCTTCCACTATGTTTTCAAGTTTGTTTTAAACTTAATTTTCTATTGAATTTGTGATCAAATCAACATTTTAGGGCAGTTATTTGATGTGAGGTATGTAAAATAGTATTGTAAAATAGATAAATAAATAAAAAAAACATATTTTATGAAGAAAAAACAGAGTAATTCCGGCAAAAAATGGAATGGATGGCAGGTCTGAAGCATACTAGTGGTAAAGTTATCACCCTGTTTGTGAAAACTTTCAATTTGATGCCAATTTGAGGATCAGACTTACATGATGACTGCATAGAAGTTATATTTGACCATCAGAACAGCCGTGGTAATAAAGCTTGCAAGGCACATTACTCCCATGGTCACCAGCCCTACGATGGGGACCCTATACAGGATCAAAGATAACAAGTACAATGGTTGAAAAGTTTCAAACTCTCAAGACAACTCAATTCAATTAAATTCTTTTTATTCATCCAAATTCACAAGAATACACAGAAATTTGTTTTGGCCACACATTCTAAAAATATGTAATATATGAAAAACTACATTGTTGTGTTTATAATCATAGAAGAACCAATGGCATCAAAATAAAAGATAGACAACATAGAAGTATGTATCCACATTAATGATATTTGTAGTGATAAAATTCATTAATGTACTTTAAAGATTATTCAACTGAAACTCATGATTTTATATGATTTTTTGTTATTTATATATGGTTTGATGTTGTCATGGGACGCTTTCCCATGACCTTTTAGTGCAACTTTGAGAAAGGAACTGAAAATCAAGGCCATCAGTCATATCCATCAGTAGGCCTACGTGTAAAAGGGATAGATGAGTTCTGTTGCAGAAGGCGCTACACAAAATATTTTTTTTGTGAGATAATGAAAAACTGAGTGTCAAATTTGAAAGAACGTACAATTTAAATGCCAAAACCATCTTTGTTTGATCCATAAATATAACAATTTCTAATATTTGTTTACCACCGCAAATATTAGATAATTTGAACCAGCCGTTGAAAATACAAAATAGCGCCTTATACGTTTTATTCACTTATGTAAATTATTTTTTTCAATGGATAACTTAAATTGCTTGTTATTTTACATATTGATTGTACATTAATGTCAATTCGAATCATGGTTATTCCGATGCATGATTATTTCTAATAAATTCTGTGTGAACACATGACCGTAATATTTGTATCATTTATTGAAGAACATTGAAGGCATCTACTCACCTGTAAAGCATAATCAATAAGAGAGGGCTTATCACAAAGAACTGCATGTCGTTAGCAAGGTACCACACCCATCCAATGCACTGAAAGTTGGAATACACAACAACGACTATTAGCGATGACGATTTACTGAGCATGTATCCAACAATGAGCAAGATATAGTATAAAACATGCTCCAGTGACAATTCTCGCTACCTCATAAAGCAATATACATTAACCGTAATGCATTCCACCTTAAATACCGCAGCGATTTTGCAGACACACTATCTTCCGGGGATTCTAAAACAAGTGTTCTGCTATACAAGATATACTAATAATTCATTATCTGCAATCGTTAATCTTGCTCGATAGTTACAAATGTTGAAAAATACAAAATCCCTGAAAATTTGCTAGTAAAAATAGAGTGGCACATACGTTGGCTTGTTTTCAGCTATATGGGGTAGGGAGAATTACCGAGATGTTCATTTTTAACATCTATCCAAATTCCTAACTTCAACCCTGGCGTAAAGGCCGCAGTATTTTTGGAAGAGAAAATATCAAAAAGTCAGGGTGCGGCCTTTGCGCCGAAAGAGTAAACAAACAAAAAATCGCAAGTCAAAAACATATGGACAACAATGAAAGGTGATGGACATTTCTAGAATAACTGTCTAGAGTAACACATGTCTTACCAACAATTATGTGTTATATTTTTTAAATGAAGGTTTCAATCTCCTAAATAAAATTCATAACTTACCAACAAAACTCTACTGGTAGATCTAGATTTAAGTTTTTGCCATAGCTAAAGTAACCTGAATCCTCTCGCTCGCGCGAGCAAAGCTATGGCGCAATTATACACAAGAGAAAGCTGCAAAGGATTGCATCAGGGACGGGATGGCCGAGCGGTCTAGGGCAGTGATTTGGGTCGCATCTACATTTGTACAGGTGGGTTCATATCCCGCCTCCGACCATTTTTTTTTTTTTTTTTTTTTTTAAATGTCAAAATCGGGGGTGCGGCCTTATTTCCGGAAAATACGGTAATCCATACACCACAGTGCAACCCAAGCCCTAACCCTATACAGTGGACGAAGCCAAATTTGGAGCAAATGTCAACAATGAAAACGCTGAACAAGAAATTTATTTTCTGCAAGAGGAAAAGTCTTATATTAATGTCTGCCAAAACAGTTCTTTCACTGTTCACTGTTCATTTAATCTACATTGCTCACTGCTTCCAGGTTTAAACGAGTACCTGGCAGGAAGTTAAAGTCAACGGCCCAAATTCACAAAGGAGGTTTAAAATAATTTAACCCATGGTTTAAATCCTCATTTACATAACTCATGGTTTAAAATTAGTGCAAATTAAGCGTACATGGCCTTGTCTTGTCTAATATTGGACCTCTGACTGTATCACCCTTATTTTAGGCTGATTTTAGACCATGGGTTAATATGTAAATGAAGATTTAAACCATGGGTTAAATTTAAACCTCCTTTGTGAATTCGAGCCAATGTGATTAGATTAGCATGCATGTGCTCTCCTGTCAAAAGGCAACTGGCTGGAATTCTTCTCAATGGAGTGGGCAGTGTGTACCGCACAGTACAGAATCGTAAATGAATCCAGCGCTTTGGTCTATTAACTTGTAAAGCACTTTAGAAGAAGAAAAGTAATTATCACTAGAATTGTTATCAGTCTTTCTTACTAGTCCTGCATCTGGAACAAAATTATTGATGTAGAGAATATTGGCCCACCAGTACTTCTCACAAGATGGGTTAGAAGCCTCGACCTGCCATATAGGACCGCTTCCAAGGTAGGGTTGGAGGTAGAGAGCAATCAGCATTGTCATACCCAGTGCTGGCGTGAGCCTGGTGAGAAAATAAACAAGAGGATCATAATTTATGAAAAATTAAAGGTACAGACCAGTTCTGGTCATGCGATTGCATTGTGAAAGAAACGTTTAGGAATCGATCAGAAAAAGTTGATCATCTATCATATAAGTATTGGTGTGTACTGCAAGGTTCTGGAATCATCAAAATGATATTTGGCACAGTCTTGGTATACATGTAGTTGTAAGCACTGTACACAGAAAGATGTATATGGGACTACCCTATATCTATCCAGTCCGGATAATACAATAATTTACCAAATATATCAATTAGTAGACCGTTTCCCGGCAAAATTTGTATCATCACGTACATGTATTAGTCAAAATATATTCTTTCACTTGATTGGTAATAAGAGCTTCTATTTCATCTTTTGAGAAGGGGGGCGTTTCCAAAACTAGTCTTTACCTTTAAAAGCTTTTTTTTTTTTAAACACCTTATCCAATGAAAATACAACTTTATAACAATAGAAGGCTGAATTAACATTTTCAAAGCTTTAGATCTCGAGTTTCCAGAGAGCTAGGACTTCTCAGACAGACACTAAAATGGCATATAGGTAGTTGGTATTCTTGTAATCTATGGCTTAATAAAGCTCACCGGTAATGTTGGCATTCAATTCATCTCTTTCATTTGTTTTCTTTTTCTGATACATTTTTTTTCTTCATGACGTATGCATAATGTGTTTCACATATCTGTATCTCAACACTCTATTTATTTTCTTTGCCTCTTTGCACCGTCACTCATTTGGCACACATGCAATTTGCACAAACAACAGGTACCAAATCTCGCAACCGCATATAACAATATACATTCCCACAATGCGCCTCCGATACCTCAGCGACTTTGCAGACAAGCTAACTTCCGGTGATTCTAAAATACATATTCTGATATCCTACGATATGCTAATAATTCTGTATCTGCTATTCTCAATCTTGCTCGATAGTAACAAATTTTGAAAAGTTCAGAGGCAGTATGCATATTTTTTAATTGAAAGTATTATACCAGCAATTGCAAATGCCAGCACTTTTCTCAAAAAAACTTGGCACGCTGCTACGCAAGTGGCTTCTTTTCCCAAGCCATGGTTGTGTGCTATTGTCAGTAATTTGTATTAATTTCCTGTGATATACAGTTGAAACACGAGTACACATGCCGAATAACGTGTGATCATTTTTAAATATGAAAGTTTCTAGCTATGAAAATATTTTTAAAAGTGTCGCGTTGCAAAATATCCTGGTATAACAGTATTATATGTATGTATACTCCCCATCCAGCCAATTTAAATGACTGCCACACAGAGTAGCAGGTTAGTTTACTACTTCTACTTCATTTACCTCCAATATCTATGGAAATAGAACCAGAGCCATGGAAGCTTTCCATCAGTCTTCACCATCCTTCCAAGAGCCATATACGCCACCAATAACCCACTGTGTGATACAAAATATAGTTAAATAAGTTACAATGTATATTAAAGCCCCACTGCACTACTTATAGCTACAGTGTACATGCGCCCTCTATATAGCGAACAAAACCTAATCGGTGCCTGTTGGTCCCCCATGATCCCTTTATTCTTATTGTTAATTGAGAGATGATTTGATGAGATAACCACCTGTCAGTGACCGTGCAGGGGGGGGGTCTAATCCCCCCCCCCCCCCCTCTGGCCAAACTAGTGCAGACAGGCTTTAAAATGTAACTACCTGTATAATAACTTCATAATGTTCCTTACATACTTTCATTTACAAATAAGCATTCATACACATATATATTGGAGAGCTGCAAAATGTTCTATTTTTTTCAGAATAATGCTGAGGATTCCATGGACAGATAGAGTGAGTACCGGTAGTGATTTTATTATTATGATAGATCTATGCTGGGAACTTACCTGAGAAAGAAGAAAGAGTCAACAGAGAAGAAAGCATTGGAGACAGCTTGGAAGCCAAAACGGGCGATGAATCCATAGGTGTGAAGTGGGTTACCTGCATGATAGTACACAAACAGGATACAGAATGAGACAGAAAATAATAATAACAATTGTCACATTTTGTACAGCTCTTAATACTACATTTCTTAGCCCTTTATACATTGCAATCATTATTATCCCAGTTATTGGATTCAATTGCAAATCCACACATGGTAGTGCACAAGCTTTTAATGTTTCAATGAGAAACCATTTTCAAGGGAAACAAAAAATGTGGTCTTTGTAGACAGGTGGTCGTGAAGGTTTGACTTTTAATTACAAAGTTGTTTACTGCTGCTCATTTTCATATCTTGGTCAAATTTAATTAGTTTCCATAATTATGGCATGGAACTTACATGTTGATATTGTTTTGCCTTACATCAATCAGCGGACATAAGCCAGGCTTCTTATACCTACCGGTAGGCCATTGTTAAGAACATGGGCAATTGTCTTTACAAACAGCTTAAATTTCTTTTAACTCACAATGTTTTTCAGCAACAACCTTCACACAAAGGCCACAGACTATTTTCCAATGATTTGGCCTTTTTCACCAGTTTGACTTGATAACCTTCAAAAACCTTCCAATTGGGTTCTATAAATCAATTACACGGTGTCAAATGTATTCAGTTTTCACCAGAGTGAAGGTATTGACACATCTATTCAAACAAATTTAGAGCCTTATGAAAAAATTGAGATATCCCTTACCTACAATTCCACTTCCAAACATAAAGGATGACACGTGACCTAGGATGACCCAGGTCATACTGATGACCCGAATACCATTCAGGCATGTTATACTGCCCTCTGGTATCTTAGCCCCAAGCAGCTTGGCCAAGTTGCGGTTGACGGCAAAGGAAAGCACAATCTGATGCCAGAATTTGGTACATGCTGATGAAATGGATGGATAAAAATAATAATAACAATAACAATCTTTTGAAATCCACTCCAAATTTTATTAAACCGAAAATGGAAATTCTTCTTGCCCAATTGATCGTGAGCCCGGCAGCCACTGAGCAGCGCCAGATCGACGTTGCTCTATCCAATATTGTTAGCAGCAACTTCCGTCTTTTAACTTCTTTTGGTATGACGCGGCCGGGTTCGAACCCACGACCTCCGGGTTGTGAAGCGGACGCTCTACTGACTGAGCCAACACACCGGTCACTGAGCCGATAATATTGGTTAATTAAATGGGGACCCTTCACCCATGAAGGTGTGAATAATAGTGGATATAAAATCAAGTCCATTAATCATTACCCCGCATTCTATGGGTTAACTCATAGAGAGTATAAAGAAACTAAACAACAGCATAAACACCCAATACGCCTAGAACCCAAGTAAAACTCGTGTCCCACATACATCGACCAATGCACATCTACCCATGCACTTTCATAGCATTTAAACTTGCAATTTCTCTTTACAGAATAACTATTTGAAGCTGGTATTCCACTACAGTATACCATCATGGTACCAACAATTTTCAGAGCAAATTATTATTTGGGGACAGGTCCCCTTCTAAAATTTGAGTCATTAAATCTTTATAAAAGTCGTTATATTAATAATAACATAGAATAAAGGTGGATATATGTTTGCCTAACAAATTAATAATAGTAACAAGAGTTATGCTACCGGACAGTTTTAACATATGAGAATAAAACAATCACTCAAGAAATACAACTGATAGGACAATATGAGAAAGTAAGGGCCGACTTCATCTTAGACACATATTTCTTTTCGAGAATGCAGAAGTGAAAGAGACAATATCAGCATGGCCAATTTGAAGAGAAAGACCAGATTCTTCAGCACTTTAGAATGTCATTACATTTGATGGTCCTGTGACATCAATTTACAGTGAAATATTTAATGAAATAGAAATGCAGAAGTGAAAGAGACAATATCAGCATTGCCAATTTGAAAAGGAAGACCAGATTCTTCGGCACTTTATACCTTCATTACATTTGATGGTCCTCTGACATCAATTTCTAGTGAAATATTTAATGAAAAAGAAGTGAAAAAGTGAAAGAGACAATATCAGCGCTGCCAATTTGAGAAGGACGACCAGATTCATCAGCACTTTAAAATGTCATTTTCTTTGATGGTCCCCTATTATCAATTTCCAGTGAAAATTTTTATGAAAAAGAAATGCCAAAGTCAAAGAGACAATATCAGCGTCGCCAATTTGAAGAGGAAGACCAGGAGGGTGTTTCACAACGCCTTTTTTCAATGACAAATGACAAAAATCAGTGACAAATCTGCTGATAACCAATCAGAAGCAAGGATTTCAGTAGCTTATAACAAAAACTGTCATTTGTCACTGATGACAAGTTTTGTGAAACGCCCCCCAGATTCTTCAGCACCTTAGACTTGTATTATCCTTGATGGTCCCCTGACATCAATGAAACATTTACCTGTGGGTACCGCCTCCTCCAGCTCTTGCTCCTCCTCCTGGTGCTTTGATTCCACCTGCCCTTCTCTACCGGTATCTCTCACCCTTTGGTAGGGGTACGCGTCCACCACTCTGATGGGTCCATTGATAGGAACCCCAGGGGTGGGGGCGGTGGCAGGTGGCTTGTAGGCAATAGAGCGCAGGGTCTTGTCAAGGAAGGCACCCAACACCATCAGGCAGGCAATTAACCCAAAAAAGAACCTGACAAAAATCGAAAACACAAGGAGGTGAAAGTGTAAGATATTATTTAACACTACCAAGTATCTTTGGTTAAAGGTAAAGACCAGTATTGGAAACGCCCCAATTTCAAAAAGGAAATGGAAGCTCTTATTACCAATCATGTGAAAGAATATGTTTTGACTAATACATGATCGTAACAATTTTGCATTGTTAACCGATTGTTGTTGCTGTGCAAGTATTTGAAAATGATGGACATAACATATTGAAGTTTTAAGGCAAACTTTTTCCATTTGGTGAAATTAAAAACAGACTTTTTTATTCTTGAATACATATTGCTGTCTACCTATCCTTTGACTTTGAAAAAAAAACTACAAATGAACCCTACACCATTATATACCAAAATATATTAGGACTGTACTCACAGAGTGACAATGAATCCAGTACTGTTATATGGAACAGGAGGGTCTTGGGCACAGACTACTGACGACGCATTCACAGCCGATAAATTGAAAGGAGCTTCGACTAATTCTGTTTAGAAGAGAGGTCACAATGAAAGAAAATAAGAAAAATATCAGTTACAAGTTAATTGCGTTCCATAAAGCAAACTTTGAGAAATTTGAATTTGTCAGATTCTGTTTGAGAAAATTTATTCCGGAATATGACGGTGAAAATATGATTAAATGATTCATGATTCAATGAAAATGACAAAATTGTAAATATTCATTAAATAACGCTTTTCTACAATTAGAAATCAATATGAACTTCTCAAAGATAAATCATGGTAGTTATGGTGGTGCATTTTATGTAAAATGCTTCTTTTTCCCCAAGTCTTTGCTTCTTTAAAGCGATTCCAGGCAATGCGTCCTGATCAATGTATGTCTTTTTTTTCCAAATATTTTATTTAAAAATGAAGAATCCCTTGATATACCGAGAGAGTTTTTCATTCACAACATGAAAATACATGGATAAATGTTGAATGACGTATAGACGCATATTGCACGTAATCGTCCTTTACAGATTTGATGGCAAATTAAACAAAATGGACGTACATGCAACATTAGTATTTCTTACCTAAAAGGTCTTGCAGAGAGAAGAGTATATCAGAGTCTGAGCATGATTCTGGTACACACAGTCCCCACATTAGTGTTAAAGGCGAAGCCCCCGGCGAAGCCTAAGTAAAAAAAATAATAATAATACAGTCAAACCTGCCTTAGCGACCACCTTTCTATAAAGACCACACTTTTTTATATCCACTGAAAATGCTTTCTCATTGAAACATGTATTTCAGGAACCTGTACATAAACAGGTGTGCTTTATATAAAAAAAACACTATTCTTGTCTACCTTAAATCTAACGGCACACTACACGATCTGTTTATGATATGATTTTGAAAGAATTTGCAACTGCATTTGATACCAACATTCAAACAGGTAAAGTCTTAATGACCGAGGATCCGAATATTCATATGAATTTCAAGGATTTCATGCGTTCTTGAAAGAAGAAAAGCTAAAATCTGCTCAGAATAGTATCGACGTCAGAACAGAAGTGCAATTGTCGACGATTTGAGGCCGATTCAGCTATTATTCTGACAAGAAGAGTTTAATGTACTAAAATTATGGTTGTGCATATTTATATCATTATTTAGAAGCTAAATCAGAAAAAGGATATTTGCTTTAATTTCTTGTCTAATAAAATTGCCATTTCTTTGGAAATCTGATCGCAGGAAGATTGTAAAGTGTGCAATAGTCTTATGTACGGTAATTGTTATACTGTACAGGGAAAAAATTAATATTTATTTTTCGGGGGCTACTTTTCAAGCTTGCCTGCATAAAAATAACACTCTAAAAGTTGTTTTGCATTGAACTCTATGCAAATTTACGGGGACTCTTTTCTGATTTTCGAGGGCTCTTTTGGGCATTTCGGGGGCAAATTCGCCCTGAGCCCCCGTGTATTTTTTTCACTGATACTGTATACAGGTTTCACTCACTATGAACATGGCGGACAAAGAAAGCGGACAAAATATACAGTTCCTCAGGTAGACAAAGGAACATCCCTTCACTGCTATTATGTAAAATGTGTAGAACGGGTGAATATGCATGTGACACCTGTTCCACACATTTTTACATCATAGCAGTGAAGGGATGTTCCTTTGTCTACCTGAGGAACTGTATATTTTGTCCGCTTTCATTGTCCGTCATGTTCATAGTGACTGCAGTAACAATTTATCAACCAGGTTTTAACCCTTTACTTGCTTTTGTTGTCTAATGGAACACAACCTGATAGGTAGGGCAAGCAATAATGTTTGTCCTATCTAGCAACAATTAACGTATGCAATTACCTTCTACGAAATTCATGAAATTAAATCTCACAGCTTAGAACCCAAGGAGTCATAGTCATATAAGTACTTTGTTTGATCAATCATCTTACATAAGGTTCCAAGGGAATGACCAACTTGGTCATGTGTTTGATGCATGCAACGAAAGACCAGAGGACAACAGGGATCAAATTCCATTCTCTAAACCCATAATAATGTGCATTGTGCAAGTAATTAAACTAGATGGAACTTCAACTGCGCGCAGTCGAAATGATGCCTCCGTCATAGAGCAATTTTACAAACCAAAACAGAAGAAATTTTTCAAATTCAAGTTCAATTGTAATCCATTAATGGGTTCTCAGAATATCGTGATTACAAGCAATTTCTCATGTACATATATGACCCTTTGATCTTTGACCTCATGACCCTAAAATCTACTCAGTTCATTGGCTCTGCAAGATGTCCAGAGTTAAATAGTAATCAATCTGTCAGTTCTAATGAGAATGCGTTCACAAGCTATTTTTGCATACATAACCTTTGACCTATGACCTCATGACCCAAGAATCGACTCAGTTCATTGGCTCTGCAAGATACATACATGATCTAAGTTTGGCAGGAATCCATCAATCTGTTCTAATGATAATGCGATCACAAGCTGTTTTTGCATACATAATGAGCCGCATGAACTTTGACCTTGACCTCATGACCCCAAAATCTAATCAGTTCATCGGCTCTGCAAGTAACATACATGACCTAAGTTTGGCAGGAATCCATCAATCGGTTCTTTAGATAACGCGATCACAAGCTATTTTTGCATACATAATGAGCCCTGTGACCTTTGACCTTTGACCTCGTGACCCCAAAATCTAATCAGTTCATCGGCTCTGTAAGATACATACATGACCAAAGTTTGGCAGGAATCCATCAATCGGTTCTTCAGATAACGCGATCACGAGCTGTTTTTGCATACATAATGAGCCCTGGGACCTTTGACCTTTGACCTCGTGACCCCAAAATCTAATCAGTTCACCGGCTCTGTAAGATACATACATGACCAAAGTTTGGCAGGAATCCATCAATCGGTTCTTCAGATAACGCGATCACGAGAACGGGACGTACGGACGTACGTACGGACGGACGGACAACCCGAAAACATAATGCCTCCGGCTACTTCGTAACGGAGGCATAAAAAATGATGTCACCGTCACATGCCTATTTATGATCCAAATTGAACTTTGACCATACATGGATTTCTGTTTTTCCTCTGTGTACATGCAATACAACTTTAAAGGTATTTGTCGTTCCATTTCAAATAGAACTGGTCTAAACTAAACAACCCTATGCACACAGCCTTACACAATTTGAAGATTGGCACTAAAGAGAAGTCCACTGTCTACACTCCGCTATTGAAGTGACCTTCATTATCATTAAATAGAAGGGAAAAAAGGTAGATAAGGAGCAAAGCAGAGAACTTTGCAGAAAACCTGATAAAATATGAGAAACCTTAATGTTGCAATTGATCAAACCTAAGTTGGAAACTGTTGATTACTCCGTCGACCAGCATCTCTCCATTTGTTTTGCACTAAATATTTCATGAATTTTAGTTTGTCTCCAAAAATAATATATTTGAATACCTGTGCCCCAGATCCATATATATTATTGGATACATGTTTCACATAACCCTTCAATGAAATATGTACAGTTCTATGTGAAGATGCACATACAGCCCTTCACCACTAGCTAAGGAGAGAGACATTCTTCTTAATTCCAAGTAAAAATCAAAAGGAGAGCTACTTGATAGAAAAAGTAAAATTGGTGATCTAGGCCCTGTTGATTTCAATTTTGAAACTTCACAACTCAAATGATCCTTATATAAGATTTTCCTAGAACTTATAGAAATTTATGTTTCTCTACTTTTTCTTCATCCACTTAAGTTAATTTGATGCCACAGTTTTCTGTTTATTTCACTTTAAGATTTATATCTATATATTATCCGACAGTTGCCCTCAAACGCAATTTTGATATAGGAACTTAAAATTATCACGTTCAGTGAATGAATATTAAGAGCAAAAATGAAAGTCTTAAAATTAATAAATGCATAAATAAATAACTATATAAAAAAATATAGAAATCAAGAAATCAAATTAAAAAGATAAATTAATAAATAGGTAAATAAATAAACAAGTAAACAAATTTAATTACTCGATAAATAAATAAACAAATAAACGAATAAATAAATAAATAAATAAATGAATAGATAACTCAAATTAATAAATAAATAAAATAAATACATTTGTAGAGAGACAAATCTGTGTAAATAAATAAATATTAATATGTATAAAAACTTCTACTTACACCAAATGCGTTGGGAGCACTGCTAGAATTGGCAGGCAGCTGCAGCTGTAGGTATGTTAGGCAGTAGTTGAAACCAGTAACGCTCTTGCATTCATCAAAATGTCCCAGCCAGGCTAGATTACCATGCATAAATCCAGGCTGAGGTTTACCAATGGCATCCAGAACTACATGAAAACAAGTATAAAAGAACATACATGTACAGTTAGTATCCTGAAAAGAATAGTTCATGTCTGTATTAATTGCTGCAAGTGAAATAATATTATAATTATTATTGTTATAAATTACTAAGTATTAGTCACCTGTGCCTGGGAGGCGAAAAAGCAAACCAAATTACTGTGTTAAACCCTCGGGTTTCTTTAACCCAGTAAAATTGACTGAAATGTGCAGGTTGAGGGA
Organism: Strongylocentrotus droebachiensis; assembly: GCA_035222895.1. NCBI lineage: Eukaryota > Metazoa > Echinodermata > Echinoidea > Camarodonta > Strongylocentrotidae > Strongylocentrotus > Strongylocentrotus droebachiensis. The sequence continues at coordinate 92,816 of JAVYIG010007915.1, forward strand.
ATGTGCAGGTTGAGGGAAACCTTATTCTTTTTCAAAGGGGTTTATGTATGTAGAGGTGTCATGGTCTATAGTGATTCACATGGTTTGAGGTTCAAGTCCTGCTGTGGCACTAATATCCTTTGGGAAAATATTTATCTACGATTGCCGCTCTCCACCCAGGTGTAGTAAATGGGTACATGTAGGAAGACAAGGAAAAGCCAGGGTAATTATGATTGCAGGGCCCTCGATCAGTAGTATTACTGATATTAATGGCCCACTGCACTACTTATAGCTACTTGCGCCCTCTATATAGCAAACAATGCCTAATCGATGACCGTTGGTCCCCCATGATCCTCTTTTTCTTATGTTATTTGAGAGCAGATTTGATGAGATAATCACCTTGGTCACCGATTAGGCATTGTTTTCTATATCGAGGGCGCAAGTAGCTACAAGTAGTACAGTAGGGCTTTAGTACTGATGAGGCTAACCTTGGTATACACAAGACATATTCCTATCATTTTTTTTCATATTATTGTTATCATTATCATCATTATCCTTCTTATATTTATTATTATTATTATTATTATTATTCATTATTCAAACATTTTTTGTTTATGCACTGTTCCTACTACCGGTATGTATTATATCTCAATGTAACCCACTGAATTTTATTATTGTAAATAATTATATTACATGGTGAATAAATAAAACAAACAAACAAACTACTAATACTGCTAGTACATGTAGTCAAGCACATTTGTTGTTTCCCTTGAAAATGGTTTCTCATTGAAACATGCAAGAACCTGTCTACAAAGACCACCTGTCAACAAAGACCACTTTTTGTGTTTCTCTTGGGCGGTCGCTGTAGACAGGTTGAACTGTATTATTAATATTATTATTATGTAACCATGTTTTAGCTACGAGAATAATTAATTGCAGACCTGATACAAGTTGACCTGTCTCTGTTGCTACTAGTTCAGCCAGATCAGCTTCACATTCCGAAGAAACTTGACCGGCCTGGACTTGAGGTCTTAGAGGAGGCCGCCCAGCAGTAGCCATCCTTCCAATCATATCAGGGGTCATCAGCCCAGAGGTCGTACGAATACATAATGAGGTCAGGAAGAAAAGGGCCTTCACTGCCAATTTGATGCTCATATTCTGGGTGTGATGGTGGCTCCGTGTTGAAACCAATTTGTCCATCCTGTATGTTTAACCTGCAAAAAGCTGAATATACATGCACAAGAAAACAAAAGGAGAATGTTATTTTTATCATGGTTAACATTTTCAAGGGGGATTTTTTTGTTTACTCAACACCCCCCACCCCCCCCCCCCCCCCCCCCCCCCCCCCGTTGAGCAAACAAAAATTGCATAAGATCTCCCTCGAAGCAGTTCCTCAAAGTTGATAGCCCTGAATTAGGTGTAAACGGACAATGCTACGCCGCCCCCATATCCCCCCCCCCCCCCATCATCATGATCATGTGTGCTGTGTGCATCAGGTAGGGTTAGCATTAGAAACAGTTGGATTTTTTGCTATTTTTAGAAACATGCCTCTAATTAGTTTTAACAGTTACTTAGATCTACAACTGATTAAATTTTTCTTAGATCTAGTTCTACAGGCAAAGGCGCAATTAGCCCAACTAAGCTACATCCATCGGCCCCGCGCCGCGCGCCCCGGGCGCTGCCCGAGCATAGATGCACGTCGCGGCCGCGGCGCTCAGTCCTGAGACTCAAAAACTTCCATTTTATTACTTAGCAAACACAATTTTACGATATTAATAAGAATATAATACGATGACAACAACATTTCAACTTACCGAGTAGTCAGATGCTAGGTGAGAGATGTAGATTCTTACGTTATATGATTTAATCACAGCTGCAGCCAGCGCCAGAGCGGAGCAATGACTCTCTCTATGCTCTGCTGGAATATGGATATCCGTAGACTAGCTCTACGTACAAACTGCCATTCGTCATTGCACATAGACACGTGATATGCAATGTTTACTTTTACGATGACGTCATTCTCGGGGTGTCTCGCTAGTACTATTTTTGTATTATTGACCAAATGCAAAAGTGCCTTTGATGCAAATTCACCTGTTACGAATAATTTATTTCAATGGTCAGAATGCGAGTTGCTTAGATTAGTTGTTGCTAGGCAGTGGCGTAGACAGGTTCGTACACCTGGGGGGATGACTCAGGGGCGGATCTAGCTTTTTGCTAAGGGGGGCCGTTGACCAAAATAATGACGATGCGGAGCATCGTCCACGAGCCGCGAAGCGGCGAGCCGATTATTTTTGGGGTGTTTATTTGAACCCCGTAAGTGATGTTTTCCTGGCATCTATTAACACAATGGAGACCATAAAAAGCAGTGCATGATAACGTCTTTTAAATCAAGTAACAGTTAAATACACAGTTATATCCAGAGTTATCATATGTTTGGTTAAGTTACCAGATGAGTTGAATATCTTCTCACAATATTTGCACTTGAAAGGGTTTCTCTCCAGCGTGCGTTCTTTTTTCTTTCTTTTTTTCCTTTTTTTTCTTCTTTTTTTCCCTTTTTTTGTTTTTTTGTTTTTTTGGGCCGCCCAAGGGGGGGTTTAAACCCCCTAAACCCCCCCCCCCCCACCCCCGTAGATCCGCGCCTGTTTAATCTTGTGGTTATCTTGT
>JAVYIG010007916.1:0-95452 GCA_035222895.1 Strongylocentrotus droebachiensis
CCCGGAAAAATTAGAAAATGTCTCGCCCAGTCATGACAGATCGATCGCCAGTTGAGCGGGGCCGGGGGAGCTGAGCGGCAGCTGGCAGCTCAGCCAGCTCGCGCTGATATGCTATCACTTGACCTGCACCAGCATCGACGCCGTCTTCTCCGAATTGTTCTCTTTCTTCCATCTCTCCTACATCCCCATCATCATCATCATCACTATCACTACCAGTACCTGTTGTGGAGCTGTGCTCATCAACTTCGAATTCTAAATCGAGTAAAACCTCTTCTTCGAGCTCGGACATTTTGATCAGATATTTAGCGTTCGAGTGGCGTTTGTATACGTATAATGCATGCAGGCGAGAGTTGTGTGAGAGCTTGAGGATCGCACTCTCGCTCATGTGCCCAACCTCATACGTCACAAATCGTACGTCACAATAGCGGGCCGATCAAGGGCGGAATAATCGGGTAGTAATTTCACCACTTTTAAAAGCAGATAAGTCAAATCTGTAACAATTTTTGAAAACTAAATATGAACCATTAGAAAGATTGTAACATTAACTTTGCAATGATACCAACATTATTTAGGTTAAAAGCCTTTTGAAACCTTCGCTCAGCTTCTTTAAGAATAAAGACCCTTATGCACCCCTCCTGATGGGCCCATACCCATATACTACTGACCACATATACTTCGGGTGATTCAAGGTAGGCAGCCTTAATCCGTACCTGAACAAAAGAATCTGGCAAGCCGGACAATAGCGATCAAACAAGAGGATGTCAACTCTACATAGTCTGCAGAAACAGACTCTATTTTTACGCTAAAAACAAACCAAACAAACACACACACTTTACAATTGCTATTTGAATGAAAACATATATCATATTTGAATGGTTGTCAAATAAAATAGCAACTAAAAATTGATCTTTACTAGATACAGGAATTTCAAAGTTTGCACGCGGCTTTCTAAAAGTGCAAAACAAGTCTATACATGCAGACTAGGCTTCTAGACTTCCCCCCTCTCTGTCATTTGATCTCCTTTTAAAATAACTAACACATCAATATCATAATTTAATACAGTGTCAGTTATCTTTCTCTCTTTCTCTCTCCCTTCTCTTTCTTTTCTATTGATCATCTTCCTTTTTACATCGTTAAACAGTAAAGATAAACTGAATTGTTTTCAGACTGTTATGCATTTTGTCCGAGATTTCCAAAAAAGCTATTGCTTTTTGTATAGGATTTACACGCCCCTAAGATAATGTTCCCCATAAAAGAAATAACACATGTGTCTTAATCTTAACACATTTGCTTTAAAAGCCTACTTTCTTTTATTTTTCGTTTTTCAAGAGCTAAAATTAATAACGCAAACACACCCTGGCAACATGGACTTTTGTTTTCTCCTTTTAAAATCACACACTGTCTTGTGATCTACAAAGTTTATGTTTTCTCATTTAAAATTGAAGTTTCTTTTGTGTTCACTCTCTACTTTAATCCAACAGCGTGGTGAAGTGAAAAGCAACTCATTATCATTATTTATTTCCCGCCCTATATAGTTAGCTCGATTTTTCGAAGGATTTCCCGGCCAAATTCGCGAATTTGTCATTAAAATTAATTTCTCTTGCGCTCCAATTCGACGGTTTTTAGTGCTGTCAGGTATATAACGGGTTTATATTCCTTTTACTAGTTTTCAAATCTATGAAGTTTTTATATCTCATATGTTTCATTCAAATTAATGAACAATGTGCTAGTCTTTCATTATTTTTGTCTGACTTAAGAATGCTAAAAGTTCACTACCCGCAATGATTGCGGCGCCGTGTACTTTTAGCATTTTGCAGTATTCCAATTAGCACTGTGTGCACTTAAAATTGATGGTCAATATACTAGGGAGGTGTTTTAACTGTCATATCCCTGAATATACATTTCTCGTTTATTATACACTTTTTATACTACTTCTAGCTCATTCTTTTTCTTTCAAGATTTGTTCATGCGTATTTCATCATATTTTATTTTCTTACATTAATTTATACACATAATTATACCTAGATTTATCTGATATTCAACAGCATGTAAGTTTGATTGTTAAGAAAGAAAAAACGACTTGCCTCTACGGACTTGATGGTCTCAATATGTTTGTAAATTTGTATGTAAGCTGTTGTTTGTTTTGTGTTTCATCATAAATTTATCATATCATTATGGTGAAAGGGTACAATATTGTAACTGGGGTAGGGACTATACAGTCACAAAATTTGAGCATGTAAACATGCATGTGTTGAATTTCTACCTCGTGACATCCTTAACTTAAATAAACATATTTCGATTACGAATGACAGGTGTTAAGTTAAATGATAGAAACGACGCCTCGACAAGTGATTATTAGTTTGAATGCTTGTTGAGCAGTTTCTCAATTAAATGACAAATCTATGAAACCCTTCGACTAAAATCCAAAATAAAATAAAATAACGATAATTAAATGATAATTGGCATGGCAGTGCCGATCTGCGCTAACTCAAATGCAAAGTTAATTAATTCGAATGACAAACTCGCGAATCTAGCCGGGAAATCCTATATCACAAATCGGCTCTGTATTTATGCTGAAGGGCCTTTGCCAGTTTGGTCCGATCGCGTTCACCCCCCCCCCCCCCCATTCAAACACACACATGCCATGCCGATAGAACAACATGAATTTAAATATACACCAACTCTGCTGAATACAGACTTTGGTGATTCAAATTAGCCAAGGGATTAGGTAGCCTTAATTCGCACCTGAACAATAGAATCTGACAAGCAGGACAATAGCGACCAATTACAGTACAGCGTGCGTCGCCGCGCGCGTGTACATAGTAAAAAGTGTACAGTACTGGTACGTAGATGCTTCATTGTTGACAGTATAAATGTATAGGTGCTTCAACCAGGTACACCTCCCTGCTTCAACTTAGTCTTGTTTGTTATTATTCATATCTATTCAGTTCCAAAATAACCGACAGAGGTGTACGTTTGATTTATATTTCCTTCGGAAGACAAATCTGGCCTGATTTCTAGACTATGAACTCGTTCTAGCTTTCAATTAAACGCAACGAATCAGAACTGGAAAAAATGACGGCGGCATGGGCAGATCTAGAGTCGGACTTCGAGTAGCTGGACGGATCGCCGAGCTGGACCCATCAACAAGCAGCTGCGAGGAGAACCGCAGATTATTTCTCCTTGTCAGTGGGATCTGACTAGACACAGTAACTGCCTTGACTTGACAAAACTGATATCACATGTATCTACCTTGAATTGACATGATCTGCATCGACTTGACAAAGATAATAATCCACCCGGAGTTGACAAGGATACTATTATCTGACCTGACTTGAACAAGATAATATAATCCCCCGACTTGACGAGGATAAAATTATCTACCCGGACTTGACAAGGATAATATTATCTGACCTGACTTGACAAAGATAAAATTATCTACCCGGACTTGACATGGATAATATTATCTGACCTGACTTGACAAAGATAAAATTATCTACCCGGACTTGACAAGGATAATATTATCTGACCTGACTTGACAAAGATAAAATTATCTGACCTGACTTGACAAGTTAATATAATCTGACCTGACTTGACAAGGATAATATTATCTGACCTGACTTGACAAAGATAAAATTATCTACCCGGACTTGACAAGGATAATATTATCTGACCTGACTTGACAAAGATAAAATTATCTGACCTGACTTGACAAGTTAATATTATCTGACCTGACTTGACAAAGATAAAATTATCTGACCTGACTTGACAAGGATAATATTATCTGACCTGACTTGACAAAGATAAAATTATCTGACCTGACTTGACAAGTTAATATTATCTGACCTGACTTGACAAAGATAAAATTATCTGACCTGACTTGACAAGTTAATATTATCTGACCTGACTTGACAAAGATATGACTATCTTTTACATTATATACACATACATAAAAGTCTCTCACTCGGACAGGTATCTTTGTCTTCACAATTGTAATACCTGGAAATGCAACACAATATAGTCACTCAATGGAACGCAATATATCACATTGATATATATATATATATATATATCAATGTGATATATAAATATATCAATGTGATATATAAATATATCAATGTGATATATTGCGTTCCATTGAGTGACTATATTGTGTTGCATTTCCAGGTATTACAATTGTGAAGACAAAGATACCTGTCCGAGTGAGAGACTTTGTTTTATTTAAAAAAAGAAATAAATTAGCTGAAATTATATAAACGTAACCTTTGACAAATTGAAAAGGGTAGTGAATTTCATTCTGACCTTTAAAAAAAATGAAAATAATACTTAAAAGACGTGAAATTGGATTTCCCACTTTTTGCTAAATAATGAACAATGATTTGTTCATTTTGAAAAGATATATCATGGTAAAACCTTGAAAATAAAGATGACTACCACTCATTGCGTCGTCCTAGGGGGTGGTTGTTCTAGGGGATAGTTGACTGGGGGTGGTTATCCGGGGGCTGGATGTCCAGGGGGTAGGTGTCCTAGAACCGACCTTTGAGTGGGGAATTCATTCTTGGTACTCATTTGCACATGGTAAAACCCTGAAAATAAGGATGACTACCACACATTGCGTAGTAGTAATGATTATCATATTTATTTTCAATTACAGTAGTCTCACAAACTGCAGTCTCTTTTGCAGGTCCAATCCTTTGGAATTCCCTTCCACCCCATTTACAGAGCGCTTCATCTTTACATTCAAACATAATTATACAAAGACACCCTTTATATACATGTATATGGTCGATTCCAACGAAAAGTGTACACGGCCAGATTTTTAGGTTCGAATTTCAAACTGCTTTTATTGTTTAATCCTTTTGCACATGTTAAGTGGACATGTCAACCATAACCAGAAAAAAGTGCCAGAGGTGAAAACGCCCTCTCTTGAGAAAAGTTAAATAACTATATTTTTCTCAGATAAACTCTGTTTATCTGTTGATAAACTGAGTTTATCATAGATAAACAGAGTTTTTCTGATAAATTGAGTTTATCAACTGATAAACTCTGTTTATCTGTTGATAAACTGAGTTTATCATTGATAAACACAGTTTTTCTGATATACTGAGTTTATCAATTGACTGAGTTTATCAATAAACTCAGTTTATCAAAGAAAAACTGTGTTTATCTGTTGATAAACTGAGTTTAATTGAGATAAACTGAGTTTATCTGAGATAAACAGAGTTTATCTAGTTTTTACACAAAGAGCTTGCCATACACACGCGCAGGCACAGACACACTCACAAAATGTTCTAGCAAATGTCTGCAGTAACGGTCAAATGTCTGGACACAGACACAGATCGACGGAACTGTCTCTGGTTTAAAGTAAGAATACTTCAATCAAGGAAAAAAAAATTCATAGTAAATACTATAGCTTATATCAATTCACCTTTGATTCAATTCGTCAACTGTTTATTACGCACTTCTACATCAAATCTATTTTCACAATGACAATCAAATCATATTTAATATCGAATCGGGTAATCAGTGGAATACCCCTGGAATAGAGGGTGTGAATTTCACTTTATTCAAGAAAAAGAAATATGGACATAAAGCTGTGCAGATATGTGAGATGACACAAAAAGAACATGAAAAGAAGACAATTAGGAAGTCCTGCTCCCTCGCATTTAATCCACCTCATAAGACCATAATTATGACTGGTAAGACAGGTGCATCCACCGTATGACTGAATAATGACAATTTATTTAATACTAATCAAATCGTGTATTGGACATTTTTTAAATATCAACAAACTAAACAAACTTACCAAGTTGTGCTGCTATTTCAGCCTGGGCTTGCTCTGCATTCGGGTTGTCTAGTCCTCGGTTATCAATGACGTAGATGCATTGGGTCAAATTAGCGATCTTTCTGAGCATGGTATGACCACCTGCTTTTTTCTTGAGTTGCGACTGCAACCCATTTTGCTTGTCTTAGACGTCCCAGCGCAGCAGACTTTAGAGAATTTATCAGAGAGCTTTTCCCGCATCCAGTTCTTCCGAACAGCCCAATGAACAAGTTTTCAGGAAATTTTATTTTTTCAGGAACGGTTACATCAATTCCGGGTTTGTATGTTTTAACGATCCCACGAAGCTCAATTATTTCCGCTTGCATGTCGTCTTTGGATAACCCCGCTTCCATGTGATTTTTCGTTTTTAAGTCTTTTGACATAATACAGGCTTATGCTAGCTCAGGTCTGAATGTTGCCGAATATTGACGAGAAATGCGCCAGCAGATTTTCGTTAAAATGCTTTGCTACGTTGAGACACAGTGCAAAGGAAGCTTCCAGCTCAGTATACCATTGACCATGAAGATAGATTTCATAATCGCACAGGACTTTTTAACGAACAAATTGCTTACAATAATCAGGTAAAAAGAGCCAAACGTCAAGATGAGCGATATACTGACAAAATCTTAGCTACGGATAGGCCTAATTTAGAGGCGTGGCACATCTAGTTTTATCCGAAGTCGAATTACTGCGCATGCTTCAAGAGGACATAAGTACCGCCCAAAGGCTGGGCTTCCACGGGCAAACAAACAATCATGTGATACGGTCGCAATCCCGTCTGCCAAACTTTACCTTGACACAGGACATCAATCCACAAAATCAGTTTTCTTCCGCGATCAAAAACACAACGTTTTTTCTCACCCGTTTCTGAACGGCATACCAAGTTTTGTTTGGTAAGAGTAATCAAGAGAGTATTCCAGAATGGCGGTAGCAGGGCAAATTGATGTGGCATTTCTAAGCTTGTCAACTGAATCGTGCACAGATCAGTTTATCAAAGTAATTGCGGAGACGAATCCTCGATTTAATTGCATTTCTCTGAAGCTCACGCACCAAGACTTACAGTCGTTCACACCGCGAGGAGAATATGATGCCATCGTTCTGTTGCATTCAATTGCACAAGGTCGTAACTCCATCACTGACGTAGATGACGCCAAGTACAATAAGCTCTTACCCCAACTGAAGCAAAAATATGGTATGTTTAACTTATGTATTTTAAAAGCATTTTCCCCAAACTTGAACTTCTCCATACGAGTTTACAAATTAAAACTATGCAGACCCACACTGCCGTACACAGTAAAGCGTGTCAAGCGGTTGGGGGGAGGGGGGAGGGGGGGGGGGGGGGGGGGGGGGGGACTCATATCGCGCTTACAGGCTTAGAAAAGTATAGCTGTAAGTCGATTTACAGAATGCCTTAAATAGATCACAGACAATTGTGATACATAATTCACCATTTTTCCTGATAGAGCATGCCCCAATATTCCTTTAGCAGGACATGCCTCCAGTATCATTGATCTACCTCTCTTGGAAACGCCATGACAGCGAGTGAATGTTTTACGAGATCAGCATGATCAGTATGCCCCTTCCAATCTTGGAGATGAATCGAGGCATTGGAGTTATTGTAAAAAACAATGCAGTGATATTTTACTTTTTTGTTTGTTTTTTGTACCGTCATATCCATCAAAAAAATATCGAGAAATCTGTCATTAAGGCATATTTTTTCTTCTTCTTCAACTTTCTAAAGAAAAGTTGTTTATCAGTTGGTCGTTAAGGGTAAAACACCGGTTTCCTTTCGAACAAATAATGAAACCGCTGTTTAAGGAAGGGGGTAGTAAGCAATTAAAAAAATTGTTTTGCTCAACAGGGGGGGGGAGGTGGTAGTAAGCACTATATAACATATTTGTTTTAATTTACTCCATACTCCCCCCCCCCCCTCCCCCTTGAGCAAAAAAAAAAGAAAAAGGTAAATTAGATGTTACCATTTTTGTTTTCCTTTTCTTTTGCTAGGGGTGGGGGCCCGTCATTTGTTCAAACTATTCTTTTGCCAGTGGGGGCGGGCCCGTCGCCCCCACCCTTCTAGTGGATCCGCGCATGCAGCCGTTGTACTGTTCGCAAACCTCAAAAGGGATCCCTGTGAGCATTACACTCTAAAATCAACCTATACATATTGATCTATTTGAGACGCACCATTGTGGACTACCTAGTATGACAAAAGCATTGTTGGTAATAAGAAGAAAAATTGAAAAGAAAAAGACAAATGGGGAGGGGGAGGGCAAAAAGAGACAAAAAGGAACAAAATATGCAATGAAATCTGTGTCCATGTTTTCTTTCTTTTTAATTCTCTTTTGCTTGCCTACAGAAAGTTACTTAGTTTTTAAAAGCAAAATAAATTTTGTTTTGCTTGTTTTTTTTTTACCACGCTATACACGTGTTTGATTTTTGTTATCATTATTTTTCGTTTTTTTTTTTTTTTCATTATGCGGACAAAATTGACAAAATTAAATGTAAACTTGCCATTTTACAGATAATTTATTCTCTGCGCTCTCTTTTTTATGCAGCACGTTAAAAAAGTATCTGGCAAATAATAATTTCTAACACAGGTACAATATTCAAATCTCAATTTCCAATGCAGCATAAATTTTCAATTTTAAAACAAGCTGCTAGTGAGCAAAGTTATTGATTCTTTTTAAGCTGTATATTAGAATATATTTAGAAGATATTTATGGGTTATCTGTCGAATTAAATTCAGTACAATACTATTTGAGGATATTTAAGATTGATTTAGATTTTATCAATAGTAGTTGTCCACTGTTACTTTGTGTTGTCTTATTAAAATTATAAATGTAGCCATCAAAAGGTTGTCCTCAAAATTAATCCCTTCATTTGACATACCTTCATGTGTACCGACCTATAAAAGAACATTATTTATTTTCCTCATACAATTCTCAACATTTTCTTTCGACAGGTCCAGATCGTGTTGCTGTCGTTGTTCACTCCATGACTAGCTTAAGTCAAGCCTCCAGTACCGCCCTTATGATGGTCTTCAGGAAGTCTCAGAAAACCACCTTCGAGTGTTCTGAATGCGTCATCCAATGCAACAATCCGGCTGAAATGGAAGTTCAAGACCTTTCCAAACTTATTCATTTCCTTGAAGAAGCACCACGTCATTCAAAACCGATAGCTTTTCTGGAAGCACATTCGTCAACAACGGTGAGTGGAGCAACAAGAGTTAACAACAAGACTGGAATTCAATGATCGCTTTTACAGGAACAAATTGCAGAAGCTAATCAAACTTCGATCGCATCGGATGATTCAAGTATCGTGGGACATGAGAGTAGCCCCCCAAATAGTACAGCATGGACCCGACAATAATTCAAGTCAACAAGAAATTGTGTACGGCGACTACCCCATGGCCTTGGTGGTTCTTTCCGGTAACCATGATGCTTTTCGTAAGGATGTTGAACACTATTTACCCGGAAAGACGATAGCGTCGGTGGACGACTGGAAACAACTTAAAACGAACTGGCATTTGTTTACATCCATTCTGATCGACGTGGGGAAACCAATAACTCCTGATGTAAATAAAAAGGTGGAAGGAGTTGTATCGGCTTGTCTGGAAAACTTGTGTAAGTTTTATTCAAACGTTCTAAAATACGAAAAAAGTCACAATGAACCAAAGCTTTCAAATATTGCGAGAGAGGGAACCGGGCGAGCGTGCATAACATATCAAAGTAATCAGTCAGTCAGTCTCTCTCTTCCCTTGAAACTTACTGTCACTCCACCCTTACTTTCTCCCCCGGCATCCCCATCCCACCCCCTCTCCCCTCCCCCCTTCCCCCCCCTCTCTCTCTCTCTCTCTCTCTTTCTCTCTCTCCTTTCTCATTTTCAGTCAATCAACGCTCCTCTTTTCTCCTCTCCTTCTCCCCTATTATTCTTATCAAAATAGCACATTAAAGGGGTAACCCAAAATTGATTGCAAAATTAATAATTTCACTGCAGTGCAAGTGGGGATTGTCCTCTAAACAATATACTTGAAGTCATAGTAAATCTAACTAGTGAAACGGAGTTAAAGGAGTTAAAATTCATATTCTTTCTATTAACTGCCTTAATTAAAGTGATAAATACCACTTTAAAAGTGTTTAAAGTGAAGATTTGTAGGTCAGTAAACACAAATTACAGTCATTATATTGATTGAAAAATGTTGACAATGTTTGCACTGGCTGACCTTCAAAACATTAGTTTAAATACTTCAATCCTTTAAATGTGTTACTTCCATGGAAATTTTAAGGAGAAATATGAATTTTGTTATATCCAATGATCGCTATTTTCTTTTTAACCAATTTACACCACTTAGATTTTCCCAAACTTTAAGTATGCTGTTAAAATGATTATTTCCAAGAGCACTGAACTAGAATAAATCCTGTTGCAATTTATTTTGGGTAGGACTTTTTAGTTGACTGATTCTACCTCTCTCCGAGACTCTTTCTTTTATCTTTCCATGTCACTCCGTCCTCCCCTCTCTCTTTATAAATATGTATATTCTCCCTTTCTCTTAGTCATGTGTTTTATGTCTCTCTCTCTCTCTTTCTTTTCAGTTTTCGAATGAAACGATTATTGTCATGTTTTGCAGCATATTAAAGCGAGTCAAGTCACTTTCTGTTTTTAGGAAGTATGTAAATCTTCAATGTCTATAATTATTAGTGATAGGGCACTGTGGAAGGTCATCATCGATTTAATGTGTTTTATATACATATGCCTAAGCAACTGGATAGGCTAAAGTGAGTAAAATACGCAGCATAAACAAATATACGAATATTAAGAATTCCCTTTTACCTGAAAAGGGGTGGATTTTTGGGGGGAATATTAAGTGCAATTTGTATGACTTTTTCTTGTAATTCTTTCCTTTCTATTTAAAGCGCATGGGGACGTCACATGCGATCCTGTAATGTGTTATGCGCTATAAAAGAACTGAGTATTATTATTATTATTATTACATTGTTCAACATTATGAATCATACACAGTATATTGTTTTAGACCCTTAAGCAGAAATACGTTGCTGTCTATATCACTGAAAGGGTAACAAAAATCGCTCTCTTTAATATTACCTCGTATTTCATATTTCATATCGTGTAATAATCATCTCTATATTTTCAGATGAGAAAAAGAACGTAGCGATTTTGATGCCCATCCCTGCACCCCCCCCCCCTTTTAGCCGTCGAGAGTAAGTTCAATGAGTCATTATTATAATAATCACCTCCAATATTCATACCCAAGGCTCATGTCATTTAGGACTTTAATCAATATAAAAATGAGATAATTCTTGAGCTATAGCTCTAGGATTTGTGATTAGTATTGACACAATATTAATTAATTTGGGGTAGGTTAGAGCACTGGATTAATACTGGAACCGGAAATAAATTAACATTTTCATTACAAGATAAATTATTTGGTTTAAGAGGTTCAAATAATTATGCATTGAATTGTATACTGATTGTGGTGCGACAGATTGTGTATACTTGCAAAATAAAGAAACAATTGCCCGACTTTGATAATATTAGAGTTTCGATTATAAATTACTTCAAAAACGAAAAGTATATTGCAAATTCGAATTGTAGAAATAATAAATTCACAAGAAAATAGTTTCAATTCAGGAATTTGTTTACTTAAAATGATATTTTTTCTGTATTTGTTTTTCTTTCCATGAGTGTCAGAAATGAATTATTGATTTGTTATTTTGTGTTAACTCAACAGTTTATCAATACTTGTATCTTAAAAAGCCAATTTTATTTATGTTCAAATGAAAATCAATAAAATCCCTGTGAAAAAAAGAAGAAAAAAAATTAATTAATTTGATATTAAAGGTACTATGTCCCATTTGCAGGCCAAAAAAATGAAAAAGTTAAATTCCAACTGCATTTGAAAGATAATACTAATTTAGAACTTCCCTAAAAAAGGTGGGGCTTGAAAATGTCTTCAAGTGGGAAAATAACGACTATTAGTTGTCAAATCGACTTTAAGGCTATAGAGCCCAAAAGTAATAGTCTTGATTTTCAGACAATTGTACTGAATGGTCATACGTTTTATGCTGCGCAAAGATTCAATCAGTTTAATTTGGCCATCACAAGAAGTGGGTTATTGATGTAGATAAATGCTCATGTATCCTTTACAACTCTTTTCATGTATGTTATTACCAAAGAAGAAAAAAAGCCAGACAGTCACTCAATAGTGTCTGACAGTGAAGTCTAGCAAGTAAACGGGTTTCCTTGCATAATTCGAATATGAGGACACTGCTAAGGTTTAAATTTCACAGATAGGACATACATGACATATTCATAATTCCTGCAAAGTTCTACAGAATTTGAGGTTCGCTGCAAAAGGGACATAGTACCTTTAAAGCTAAACTTGAGCTCTGGTGTGGGAATCGTATTTTGAGAGAAAATTGCTATGATTTATTTTGGATTGTTTATCGTCAAGTAGATTGGTTGTTTGAACCAGTGAAATACAAACAAACGCACCCAAAATTACTGGGCATTCTCTTCGGTAAAAAACTCCCATTTGCAAATAGCGACCTGTGTTAAGCACATGGTGTCTGGCCTACTTACCCGGATTTCATTAGCTTTGTATGCTCATTTCTCAGGCACTATACATTTTCTACCAAAATCCTTTAGCAGGTGTCATTAATTTGTAATCTTGAACATTCAGTGCAAGTTTCTGTGGATTCTGTGAGAGTTTATTTTTCTTTTCTTACCAGAACTCAATTGTATCTTTAATTTCCTTTTCTTGAGCATCTTTACACAACAGTGCTCTCGTTATCACTAATAATACATGTATTAGAGTCATAGTCAGCGTATAAATAATACTCGCTGAAATATTTACTTGGGGTTAATTAATGGTCGCAGAGTCATTTAAATGTAGGTATTAGATAATCTGAAAATAGTCATCTAATCATTAAATCGTTATCTTTTCTGTTGGTCTGATGAAGTGATAACAAAAATTAAGAGATATTGAACACAGGATGACAAAATAAATTGATTAGATATTGGGTCCAAAGGTTCAAAGCTAATATTGTTATATCAACGTAGATAAGAGGGTCGTTGTAAGATGCAATTTTATTACAGGAGTTTGAATCCTGGAAATAACCATATAGTCGCAGTTATAGTTCATTGAGGCAAGAATTTGTTTGTTTTAATTTTGAACTCATTATTGCAAAGAAGAGTAATAGTTATAATTGGCGCACATGAAAACGGTTGTGTGTGTCTGAGTGTGTGCGTGTGTGCGCGTATGTGTGTGTGTCATCTGTGTCTGTCACATGGCTGGAGGGGGAGGAGGGGTAGTAGTGTGTGTGGTCGAATTGGGTTTATTGTTTATGCTACAACTGATTTCATATGTTTTCATCAATCGTACAATCTATGTTATGAAAATGTTTTGAATTCATGTCAAGATGAAAAACAACTGTATTATATTTCTATGATTGATTTGTATTGCTTGGAATCATTAAAAAAAAATACTGAACAAAAGTGTGTGTGTGAGAAGCTGGGGGTTACAGCCCTGTATTTTTTACTAGGCATCTTTCACAATGCCTCGATGTAGTATACTTGATAGTTCGCCTAAAATCTTCCCCCTCCCCCAACCACTACCTCTCTTCAAAACACTCCGCGCCTCCTGAAACAAAAACACATTCTGCGTTCGGAATTTTATTGTAGTCCATTCATAATTACTTTTTTTAAAGTATATCTTCGTTATTTGTATTTTTTGTTTTTTTGTATATCTTTTGTCAATGAAACCACTGGCTGCGACGAAGACGTAAAACGTTCCAGTCAATTCAGTTAATGATCAATTTATTCATTTTATAAATCCACTTATCTATTTATTTATTTAAACGTGAGTTATTCAAACATGCTTTGTTTATCTTTGCTCATTTTTTTTCTATATCATTGAATCCAGGTATAGTCTATCAGCTAGCTCAGTCTCACAGACTCCGCATCTTTCAATACAGTCGTGAATTAGGCGGGCGGTTAATTTTTGATGACGACACAAAAAACCGAATGATTTATTGGCTTGGTGAATGTTCCGACAGATATGCTACCTACTTGAAAGCGAGCCCCGATGGCTTACGGAGAAGAATAATTGATGCCATTTTATCAGCATTCGATGGTTTTAAAATATGAGATAATACTTCCTATGTAAAGGGATAATGAATTTCTCAGTAAACATGTAGATGAGAAGAGATAGAACAAGCATTATGATATTGGTAATCGGAGCACAATGATTAGCTAATACACATGTAATATGCAGGCACCAATTAAAAACCAATTATTATTTTTTAATTGTAGTATATTATAATGGACTCTATTAAAGGCCGGGGGACTTTTGTTGCTAGCAACGGGTGCAACCATTTATTGTCCTGATCATGGGTTGCGATTAATTGACCGAGAGGGGGTGTTTGTAAGGTATCACATTAACAACGCCCGTGCATGAGATTTGGAGGAGAGGAAGATGATCCATTTGAAAAGTTTCCAGGAATTAACGTCACCTCATGCACCCATTTGAATTGGCGACGCTTGAATTTATGTGTATAATACTTGTCTCCATAAATGTGGAGTGCCTCAGGACTCATTTCTTGAGCCCTCTTTTGTTTATTTTGTATGTTAAAATAAGTTTTAAAATTCATCTAATGTTTTTTTCCTTTATATTATTTGTAGGTGACACGAATATTTTTGTTCACATAAAAAACCCGATACTCTAATAAATAAAGTCAATAATGAGCTCAGATGTGTTAATGAATGGATTTGTTCCAATAAGCTTTCACTGAATGTTCGGAAAACCTATTGTATGCATTTTAGTAAAACCGTTTCAGTTTTATCAGATAATGTCCTTCTGAATAATTTTCAATAGATTTAGTTGAATCAACGAAATTTCTTGGTCTTTTCATAGACATAAAACTTTCATGGAAGAAAAACATTATATTTATACATGTAAATTATTATCTAGAAATGATGGAGTAGTTGATAATCTAAAAATTACCCCTTCCTCCAATAAATTGCGAAATTTGTATGATACCCTTATCCTTCCATATTTTAATTATGAGATATTAGCATGGGGCAACTCCTTCAAAAATTAACTGAATAAATTAAAGTTGCTACATAAAAGGGCAATGAGAATCGTTTGTTATAATAACAGATTGAACCACCACCGCAAAAATCATTTGTTTTATTCTATTTTTAAAAAATAAATAAACGATTTATATAATCTGCGTCTGGGTTGGATTATGTACTAACGGAATCTGCACGAGTTGGCGCCTCTTGCGTTAACTTGGTTTTTTTTTTTTTTTTTTCATTATCATATTATTATTATCAATATGTTACGATGTTTCAATCGCTTATTATATTCATTATGTAAATCTCATTTTGAAGTTCTATATGATATTTATTTGTACATGTATTCGAATATGTTATTCAAAGATTTATTTTCAATAAATGGTCTGTCGGAGGGTCCTAAAAATTGAGAGATAAAAACTAGTTTAAAAAAAACGAGATAATCTTCTTATTACCCTGGCCGGATCTTTTGGAATTCTCTTGATGAGTCTTTCACACACTCACTAAGTCTTTGTTTTGCTTGTCTTGTCATGTATAGTCCTGTTTAGTATCGTCCCGTTTCCTTGCATTTTCTTCTTTATGATACTTCGGATGATACTATGATATTTCATGTTATGGAACCTAAATTACAAACTATGATTTTCTAGGTTTCCTCCGCGACACAGCAAGCAATTATCTTCTTAGTCTCAATTGTATACTTTTACTGCATTGCGTGAATCATAGTGTGTATATTTCTCGTTTGTCAATACTTTGATTGGAATGACTTTGTTAAACAAAAAGGTTTGTAATTTTATTTTTGTACTGTTATTGTAGAATAAAATTAAATTAAATGAATAAAACATACTCCCCGATGAATGTTTGTATTCTCTAGCTCTTTGAAATACTAAATGAACCTATGACAAAGTTTACCAGGTGCGGATCTAGGATTTCTTAGGGGGGCCCAAATTTGATGTTATGCGAGCCAAATATTGGTACGTAATGGTGACACCGGCAGTGGCAAAAACGTTCGGGGGGGGGGGGGGTGGAGTAGACAGAACAAAATCCCCATCACCCCACTCTTACATGCAGGCCCCACTGAACGATTCTCGGCAGGGGTCAAGGGGTGGAGCCCCCAGAAGCTCACGGGGTATAGGCATTACTGTCAGATGAGCAAATTTTGATACCTTATTTGTGACACTGGCAGGTCATGAATTGACGTGGGGTCCAGGGGGCAAAGCCCCCGGAAGCTCGGGGGTTTTGGGCAATAAATTACGGTCAGATGAGCATATTTTGATACCTTATTAGTAGGTATAGCACACCAAAAATAAGTACAACAAACACATGTTATTTGATGATTGAAAATGATCAAGCTTTATGAAAGCTTCAAAAAACAAAAACAGCATTGAAATCGGTCAATGCGTTGTGATTTTATACCATTTTTTTGAAATCGCAAAATTACCGAAAAACCTGCCAGAAATGGTCAAATTGGCAAAAATTGCAAAATTCGACAAAGTTGACAACTTAATTTATCACTTTCTTGGACACAAATAATAAATTAAATTACCAGACACTAAAATGGGCGATCAGCGGGCCATGTCACACATGGCTGAAAAGACAATATTCGAATTAAATGATTTAACATATTTTCCACATGCCTATAAAAATGAAACTACACAGAATTGTAGTTAAAGGAATGCTTGAAATATATGTGAAATAAAAATTTAAAATTATTGTTTAGTTTTTTTTTAAATAAATTTACAAAAATTGCTATTTCTACCAACTGACTGCTGTTGTGTGTGTGTGTTCGCGGGGCAGATTGTGTACACAGGCAGTGTGATCACCCTATTATTATTGACACTTGCAAGACACAAATTGGTGTTGGGTCCAGGGGGCGGAGCCCCCAGAAGGTCATGGGTTTTGAGCAATACATTACGGTCAGATGAGCATTTTCTTATACCTTATTTTTGACACTGGCACTGGCAGGTCACGAATTGGCCTGAGGTCCAGGGGGCGGAGCCCCGGCAGCTCATGGGTTTTGGGCAATAAATACATTTTTTTGGTGGGCCTGGAAATTGGAAAATTACATCTTCAGATATTTCGTTCACTTGGGGGGGGGGGGGGGGAACACTTTTTTGTTTTTGTTGCTTTCTTTAGCATCAAACAAAAATATTTTCCCCTTTTGTCCTTTTTTTTGGGCGCCCCCCCTTGGATCCGCCACTGAAACTTACAGATCTCATTCCGTATTTCAAACTCAAATTGTATCTGTTTTCATCATGCCATGTATATGAGGGAGACTTTCAAAAAATTTGAAACTTTGCACTCACTAGTGCTTCAGTGTGAGAGAGCCAGTTATAGAGTAACATAACCTCCACTGCTCATGCATTCCTATTATACATTTGTGTTTTCTTCAAAATTTTGTGCGGACGGACGTGTCACCTCCCCGCCATATATTGCCGCCCAAGTTTGCAAAAAAAGCGAGTGTTGGGCCGTGGGTGAGGGAGTGGGGGGCGTGGGTGAGGGAGTGGGTGTGAGCTTTCCAAGGTAGAAAGGTTGTAATTTTCAATCTTAAAACAATAGTGGCCTAACAAGGCACTGTAAATTCAAAGTCGGTATTATACAACGTACAGAATCTGGTTCAACTTTGGGTCGGAAGGGTGACATCTCGCCCCTAGTAGGCCGCCTTACCTCTTTGATTAGTGTCTTGGGGGAACTGTCGCCCGCCACTTTGAATTTTGTCCTCAATGTTGAGATGAAACAATTTTGTGATAAAATAGTTGTCAAAATAGTTAATAACAATAATGATGGTAATGATAATAATAATAATAACAATTATTTTTATTATTATTGAGATTTGGACACAAATAATCAATTAAATTATCAGACACTAAAATGGGCGATCAGCGGGCCATGTCACACATGGCTGAAAAGACAATATTCGAATTAAATGATTTAACATATTTTCCACATGCCTATAAAAATGAAACTACACAGAATTGTAGTTAAAGGTATGCTTGAAATATATGTGAAAGAAAAATGTAAAAATATTGTTTAGTTGTTTTTTTTTAAAATAAATTTACAAAAATTGCTATTTCTACCAAATGACTGCTGTTGTGTGTGTGTGTTCGCGGGGCAGATTGTGTGCACAGGCAGTGTGATCACCCTATTATTATTGACACTTGCAGGACACAAATTGGTGTTGGGTCCAGGGGGCGGAGCCCCCAGAAGGTCATGGGTTTTGAGCAATACATTACGGTCAGATGAACATATTTTGATACCTTATTTTTTACACTGGCAGGTCACGAATTGGCCTGAGGTCCAGGGGGCGGAGCCCCCGGCAGCTCATGGGTTTTTGGAAATAAATACATTTTTTTGGGGGGCCCCGGAAATTGGAAAATTACATCGTCAGATATTTCGTTCACTTGGGGGGGGGGGGGGGAAACACTTTTTTTGTTTTTGTTGCTTTCTTTAGCATCAAACAAAAATATTTTCCCTTTTTGTCCTTTTTTTGCCAGGTGAGGGGGGGGGGGGGGGCGCCCCCCCCCCCTTGGATCCGCCACTGAAACTTACAGATCTCATTCCGTATTTCAAACTCAAAGTGTATCTGTTTTCATCATGCCATGTATATGAGGGAGACTTTCAAAAATTTGAAACTTTGCACTCACTAGTGCTTCAGTGTGAGAGAGCCAGTTATAGAGTAACATAACCTCCACTGCTCATGCATTCCTATTATACATTTGTGTTTTCTTCAACATTTTGTGCGGACGGACGTGTCACCTCCCCGCCATATATTGCCGCCCAAGTTTGCAAAAAAAGCGAGTGTTGGGCCGTGGGTGAGGGAGTGGGGGATGTGGGTGAGGGAGTGGGTGTGAGCTTTCCAAGGTAGAAAGGTTGTAATTTTCAATCTTAAAACAATAGTGGCCTAACAAGGCACTGTAAATTCAAAGTCGGTATTATACAACGTACAGAATCTGGTTCAACTTTGGGTCGGAGGGTGACATCTCGCCCCTAGTAGGCCGCCTTACCTCTTTGATTAGTGTCTTGGGGGAACTGTCGCCCGCCACTTTGAATTTTGTCCTCAATGCTGAGATGAAACAATTTTGTGATAAAATAGCTGTCAAAATAGTTAATAACAATAATGATGATAATGATAATAATAATAATAACAATTATTTTTATTATTATTGAGATTTGGACACAAATAATCAAGTAAATTATCAGACACTAAAATGGGCGATCAGCGGGCCATGTCACACATGGCTGAAAAGACAATATTCGAATTAAATGATTTAACATATTTTCCACATGCCTATAAAAATGAAACTACACAGAATTGTAGTTAAAGGTATGCTTGAAATATATATGAAAGAAAAATGTAAAAATATTGTTTAGTTGTTTTTTTTTTAAATAAATTTACAAAAATTGCTATTTCTACCAAATGACTGCTGTTGTGTGTGTGTGTTCGCGGGGCAGATTGTGTGCACAGGCAGTGTGATCACCCTATTATTATTGACACTTGCAGGACACAAATTGGTGTTGGGTCCAGGGGGCGGAGCCCCCAGAAGGTCATGGGTTTTGAGCAATACATTACGGTCAGATGAACATATTTTGATACCTTATTTTTTACACTGGCAGGTCACGAATTGGCCTGAGGTCCAGGGGGCGGAGCCCCCGGCAGCTCATGGGTTTTTGGAAATAAATACATTTTTTTGGGGGGCCCCGGAAATTGGAAAATTACATCGTCAGATATTTCGTTCACTTGGGGGGGGGGGGGGGGAAACACTTTTTTTGTTTTTGTTGCTTTCTTTAGCATCAAACAAAAATATTTTCCCTTTTTGTCCTTTTTTTTGCCAGGTGAGGGGGGGGGGCGCCCCCCCCCCCTTGGATCCGCCACTGAAACTTACAGATCTCATTCCGTATTTCAAACTCAAAGTGTATCTGTTTTCATCATGCCATGTATATGAGGGAGACTTTCAAAAATTTGAAACTTTGCACTCACTAGTGCTTCAGTGTGAGAGAGCCAGTTATAGAGTAACATAACCTCCACTGCTCATGCATTCCTATTATACATTTGTGTTTTCTTCAACATTTTGTGCGGACGGACGTGTCACCTCCCCGCCATATATTGCCGCCCAAGTTTGCAAAAAAAGCGAGTGTTGGGCCGTGGGTGAGGGAGTGGGGGATGTGGGTGAGGGAGTGGGTGTGAGCTTTCCAAGGTAGAAAGGTTGTAATTTTCAATCTTAAAACAATAGTGGCCTAACAAGGCACTGTAAATTCAAAGTCGGTATTATACAACGTACAGAATCTGGTTCAACTTTGGGTCGGAAGGGTGACATCTCGCCCCTAGTAGGCCGCCTTACCTCTTTGATTAGTGTCTTGGGGGAACTGTCGCCCGCCACTTTGAATTTTGTCCTCAATGCTGAGATGAAACAATTTTGTGATAAAATAGCTGTCAAAATAGTTAATAACAATAATGATTATAATGATAATAATAATAATAACAATTATTTTTATTATTATTGAGATTTGGACACAAATAATCAATTAAATTATCAGACACTAAAATGGGCGATCAGCGGGCCATGTCACACATGGCTGAAAAGACAATATTCGAATTAAATGATTTAACATAGTTTCCACATGCCTATAAAAATGAAACTACACAGAATTGTAGTTAAAGGTATGCTTGAAATATATGTGAAAGAAAAATGTAAAAATATTGTTTAGTTGTTTTTTTTTTTAATAAATTTACAAAAATTGCTATTTCTACCAAATGACTGCTGTTGTGTGTGTGTGTTCGCGGGGCAGATTGTGTGCACAGGCAGTGTGATCACCCTATTATTATTGACACTTGCAGGACACAAATTGGTGTTGGGTCCAGGGGGCGGAGCCCCCAGAAGGTCATGGGTTTTGAGCAATACATTACGGTCAGATGAACATATTTTGATACCTTATTTTTTACACTGGCAGGTCACGAATTGGCCTGAGGTCCAGGGGGCGGAGCCCCCGGCAGCTCATGGGTTTTTGGAAATAAATACATTTTTTTGGGGGGCCCCGGAAATTGGAAAATTACATCGTCAGATATTTCGTTCACTTGGGGGGGGGGGGGGGAAACACTTTTTTTGTTTTTGTTGCTTTCTTTAGCATCAAACAAAAATATTTTCCCTTTTTGTCCTTTTTTTTGCCAGGTGAGGGGGGGGGGGGGGCGCCCCCCCCCCTTGGATCCGCCACTGAAACTTACAGATCTCATTCCGTATTTCAAACTCAAAGTGTATCTGTTTTCATCATGCCATGTATATGAGGGAGACTTTCAAAAATTTGAAACTTTGCACTCACTAGTGCTTCAGTGTGAGAGAGCCAGTTATAGAGTAACATAACCTCCACTGCTCATGCATTCCTATTATACATTTGTGTTTTCTTCAACATTTTGTGCGGACGGACGTGTCACCTCCCCGCCATATATTGCCGCCCAAGTTTGCAAAAAAAGCGAGTGTTGGGCCGTGGGTGAGGGAGTGGGGGATGTGGGTGAGGGAGTGGGTGTGAGCTTTCCAAGGTAGAAAGGTTGTAATTTTCAATCTTAAAACAATAGTGGCCTAACAAGGCACTGTAAATTCAAAGTCGGTATTATACAACGTACAGAATCTGGTTCAACTTTGGGTCGGAAGGGTGACATCTCGCCCCTAGTAGGCCGCCTTACCTCTTTGATTAGTGTCTTGGGGGAACTGTCGCC
The DNA here is from genome assembly GCA_035222895.1 of Strongylocentrotus droebachiensis. Taxonomy (NCBI): domain Eukaryota; kingdom Metazoa; phylum Echinodermata; class Echinoidea; order Camarodonta; family Strongylocentrotidae; genus Strongylocentrotus; species Strongylocentrotus droebachiensis. Next base: position 21,624 of record JAVYIG010007916.1, read on the forward strand.
CGCCACTTTGAATTTTGTCCTCAATGCTGAGATGAAACAATTTTGTGATAAAATAGCTGTCAAAATAGTTAATAACAATAATGATGATAATGATAATAATAATAATAACAATTATTTTTATTATTATTGAGATTTTAGAAAGACTTTTTTATTTTATTTTACTATATCACCCCCCGGAAAATCACTCCCCCAGAAAGCTACCCCAAAGGACAATTACCCCCTGGAATATTACCCCCCTGGAATCACCCCCGAGGACAACTACCCCCAAGGACAATTACCCCCCGGAAAATTATCCCCCGGAGAATTACCCCCCGAGGACAATTACCCCCCCCCGAGGACAACTACCCCCCTAGGACAATTACCCCCCTAGGACAATTACCCCCCGAGGACAATTACCCCTTAGGACAATTACCCCCCGGAGAATTACCCCCCGAGGACAATTACCCCCCGAGGACAATTACCCCCTAGGACAATTACCCCCCGTTCAAATACTATAGCACGTTGTCTTCCCCATTACTACACATTTCCCTTTTATTATAATTTATGCAACACCAGTGCGGTTGCTGATTTCCACGAAGGATGTAAGTTTTAGGTAATTGTCCAGCGCTTTTCAAAATGCATAGAAATACATTTCTCTGGAGCAGCTTTATTTTAACTTGCTGTTAGTCACGGTACCCTCTTAACTCTTATCGTGCCACAGGGCTAATCCCCATTGTGCCAGGTTGTTTTTGAGATAATCTGATTAACGCGATGGTTCTATGAATGGCGAGTGCAAAACACACAGCACAGCCCAATGAGCATGAACAATAACCGCTACTACGAAAGTGTGCACGCACGCACATGGCACTCAATTGGTAGCGTGCATGCAGCCTCATGGCAGGCTATGAGTTAAGAAATGAAAAGTTTCTCCCAAATCCCAAAGTCCTCACAGACTATTAATTTTGCATGACTCTGGCACTCGTCAAGTGCTATGCACACACGTATGGGCACATTTAAGAATAAAAAGGATAAGACATTTTTAAACTGGTAAAAAATTAGTTTGTAATCCACACATTAGAACAGATTTAAAGTACAGTATGCGGGCACCTTGCCGCCGAATGTACATGAGTAAAAAGTGATATATTCGGTCATGACCTTGATACACGAATATGAGGATATTCGGGCCTCTCGTTGCTCTTATTTGCCTTGCTGTCAAAATATTGTCAGCGAGCGAGGAAGGAAGACACTTTAGTATCTTCAAAATGTGATTTTCTCATGTTATTACATATTTTAACCGTTTCTGATATTTGTTTGTTCGTTTGTTTGTTTTTATTTCTGCATTTTCAAAATAGAACATATTCATATACATAAAGTAACAAATATTTCTTCATTTTACAGAACTATAAATGTTCAAGTACATTAAATAAGATGCATACAAACACAAATATAAATTTCAATGAAAAAAGATAAATTACAGAAAATGCAGGAGACCGCCATCATGAGCATTTGATTTGTTTTTACAAAATCAACGTTTTCCAAATCATTCTCTTGCGGCACCCCGGTTGAAAAACGCTGTGCTGGAGTTACAAAATCAAATGAGATGAATTACTAGAGAGCAAGAAAACATATTATACTTCAGCATGACAACAGAGATAACGTGAAGAAAACCTTAATTTTGGATCATGGATGAGGGCCCATTATACATACAAAGACAAATACATGCACGATCAGCTGATTAATAAAGTTACAGAGGATGCATAAAGGAAATATTACATCCTAATTTCTTTTTTGTGCCGTTATTGGTGAGAGAGGCTGCAACGCGTAGTCATCTGCGCGCAATGTATTTTTAAATTTCTAAGAAATTTAAGAAATATAATGTATGTTCTTTACTCGGTGGCAAAACAACGGGGGGGATTGGGCAACCTACACCCCCCCCCCACCTCGAATTGAATAATTTGATAAGACTGAAATGAACTTCATAAATAACTAAGAAAATAAAAGTTCATGAAATTTTCTGTACATAGCAATTTGGAGAGAAGCTCGCATTATACGTCACAATGTAACAAATTCCTTGGGGATGATTGCCGGGGGGGGGGGGGGGGGGTTGTCCTCGGGGGTAATTGTCCTCGGGGGTAGTTGTCTTCGGGGGGTAATTGTCCTCGGGGGAGGGTAATTTTCCACGGGGGTAGTTGTCCGCGGGGGTAATTGTCCTCGGGGGTAGTTGTCCTCGGGGGGTAATTGTCCTCGGTGGTAATTTTCCGGGGGGTGATTGCCCAGGGGGTAGTTGTCCTGATACAATACTATAGTCATTAAAGTACTTGTTTCTCATTTCTCGCTTAGGTTATACAACCATAATTGTATAACCTTTTATTTCAGGTATTATTGTTATTTCTTCATTACAATAATAACATAATTCGATTTCTAGCAATCTAGCATTCACGAACAAATTATATAAACATGTAGAACTACGCAGGCGCGTACGAAGGGGGCGGGGGGGGGGGGGGGGGGGTTGGGGGTCGCACCACCCTTATAAATGTGTATGTGTGTTTTGGAGGAAAAACTCCCCACGCATTTTTTTCCCTCTGGAGTTCTGTTTTCATGTGTTGTCCGAAGAAGATCAAGTCGATTTGATGTGTGTCTTCTACTTCGGAGCAGATGTCAAGCGGAACATCGCGTGCTTCATTGGGTTAGGAAGACGACTCAAAGTATCTGAAAGAATCATTTCTTTTCCAGGTCGGTACTTGACTTGGCATCTGTATCTTTGTACCTTGATCAATAGACTCTGTAGACGAGGTGGTGCGCTTCTTAGAAGTTTCTTCCAAATCATCTCAAAAGGCCTGTGATCTGTTATCACAGTGAATTCCTTCCCGAATAGATATGTATGGAATCGGTTGATACCAAACACTAGGGCTAAGGTTTCCCTCTCTGTGTTCGAGTAGTTGGACTGCGCATTGGAGAGACTTTTGGATGCAAAAGCTACAGGTTTGCCATCTTGGAGCAGGCATGCTCCCAGCCCTTTCATCGACGCATCTACCTCAATGGTTGTCTCTTTCTTTGGGTCAAAGAACTGCAGGCATGCACCCGATGTTTAAGGCATGTTCGTGATCCTCGTCCCAGACAAATGGAATTTCCTTGTGAAGGAGTTCATGAAGTGGTGCTGACTTCTCTGATAGATTAGATATGTATGGTGCTAGGTAGCACTTCTTGATAGCACTTGGAGCTGTTGAACACGAGACCTTCTTGTTGTTGTGTTGTCTCCATGAGCAAGTGAAGATCCTTGTCGTGTTCCTCCTCTGTTTTTCCTACAATGGTAATGTCGTCTGCGATGCATACGCAGCCAGGCACATTCTGGACGATCCTAGCCATGTGTTGCTGGAAGATGTCTTGGCTTGTGCATAAGCCGAAGGGTAATTGTTGGAAACAATATCTTCCGAATGGTGTTCTGCAGGGGGTCAGGTTTTGGCATTCCTCTGCTAGTTGTACTGACCAGTATCCAGCCTTTGCGTCTAGCTTGGAGAAGAATTGAGCTCCTGCGAAGATCGGTTGGATTTCTTCCAAGGTTGGAATTTTGTGTGGACACCTTTTCAAGGCATCGTTCAACCTTCTAGGTCAAGACATATCCGCATATTCTTTACAACAGTGGTCATCGAGCTACACCAATCTGTGTGGTGTTCTATCTTTCTGATAACCTCTTGCTTCTCCATGTTATCTAGTTCGGCCTTGATCTTGTCCTTCAAGTGGACACTGCACTTTCTAGGTGCATCTATAGTTGGCTCTCCACCATCTTTCAGATGCAGCATTGCTTTCCCGCTAAAACTTCCTATGGCATCAAACTGACCTGGGTATGTTTGTTTAAGGTCACTAACACTTGTGATAGGTGTATGTGTAGTGTGTCCTTCTGTATCGTGTGGATTGTGATAATCCCGAGATCTGTGCACCCTAACAACCCTAAGATCGCTGGTCCACTCACGTCTGCTATTATTCTGGACTCGTATTTACAAGCTATGTCTAATGTACCAACGCATGGTAATGATATTTCGCCATATGCTACTAGCTTTACTGGTGTACGTTTCACTACTTGTCTCCATTTGTCACCATATACTTGTTTGGCTGTACGTACTGTGATAGTATTAGCGCTTACCCCAGAGTATATTTTCAGGTATAGGTAATGCTGACCTGTTCTCTGTGGGCATATGATGTCAATGTTTGCATTAGCTACTGTACCCTGTGAGTTGATCACTGTGTGTAGTCCGATCGTGTATATGGTGTCAAAATGTTCGAAGTTTGATGGACCTGCTGTTTGTTGATGATGATCATGAGCTATGGTAGTATCATGTTTAGTGTCCATTTCGATAATCGATTTTTACTTTCGACCCTTTGATTTCGATCGTGATTTGTTACCACGTTTCGGTTTACGGTCATCAGATGGATGGTCATCTGATCTACGATCGTTCTTTGCCTTTCGTCAGAACTTAACCCAATGGCCCTTTGTGTCACAGGCAAGACACACATCTTTATACGCAGGGCATGCACTGACGAGGTTTGTGGATACGTCCGCAGTTTCCACATGTCCTTCGTCCCTGATTTTGCTGGAATGGATCTATATGTGTTCTTTCAGATCAAGCGTTTCTAGGCATTTTCTACTCGCCGCAACTGCCTGGTATTTTCGACCCTCTACTAAAATCGCCTTGATTTTATATCCCTTTGGCTGGTCCAATAGGGATTTCTGGAATTCTTCAATGGGTGTTGAAGTGATGACTATATCCATGATCCGCTCATTGAGTTCGGATTCCTCGAAATCGCAAGTGTTTGCCTTATCTCGACATCTAGTAACGAATGCATCGATACTCATCTTTTTTCTGCCGGTATCGCATCAGCTCTAAATGCTACGTTTACACAATGTTCCCGGCGGCCACGGCAACCACGTTTCAGGCCACCGTGGACGAAACGGGATTGACGTGACACAACGCGGGGGACCGTATGGGCAAACGTGACAGGCCGTGATTGCCGTGGATACCGTGTCAGATTTTTAAACTGTCAAAAAATGTGCCACGGCAGTCACGGTGCGGATGATAAACCTAGTAGGCCGTTGTAAAACGGGGTGAACATAACAAAACGTGACACTCCGTAATAGGCCGTAACAAAACTTGGAGGTGGTCCGTAGTGGGACGGGAGGCCTGCACATTCCCCAGCATCTTACGGTCTGTTCAAGTTTTGTCACGGTCTGCCACGTTTAGTGCACGTTTTTTTCACGGTTGCTTCACGGTTGCTGCGTGTTTTCTCCCGTTTTGCCACGTTTTGCCACGGTTTGCCACGGTTCTCAAGGCAGGCCAGGGTGTATGGTAGCCGTTTTGTCGCGTTAATCACGGCGCATCCCGGCGTCTGACGGTTTACGGGCGCAGCGCATTGCGTTCTGACACGGTGCACGCTGTCGGGAGGTAGTATATAAAAGACGGGCGCGGCAGGAGCTTCATTCGAGTCTGAGCAATCGATGACACATTACTGCATCTACAATATGAAGAAAGAAGGTCAAGCTATGCCACCGAAGAAGCCAAGACGTTCGAAAACCCTCTGTCCTGCACCACCACCACTACCAGTTGTGCTTGGGAGGCCTTCTTTTTATACCGTGGGCACAATCGTGCTCCAAAGCTGCCCGGCGTCCACGTTTCATCCGTAGAAAGCCTTGACAGAACGTGAAAAACGTATCAGAACTTGATCAGAACGTGAGAAACGTGAGGGACCCGAACAGAACGTGAGGGACCCCATCAGAACGTGATGGGCCGGGAGGGAACGTTCTGTCATCCGTGGTAGAACGCGGGTCGAACCGTAGTGCGCCTTGAAGCCTCCGGGACTCAGCATCCCCGTCCCCCCACGGCCCGTCACGGATACCGTGGTAGACCGTGAGAAAACTTGGCAAGACTTAACAAAACTTGAATCCAGAGATAAAATTGGTCTAAATCCCACGGCGCACTACGTTTCGGGCAAACGGGGCTGCCGTGGCCGCCGGGAACATAGTGTAAACGTAGCATAAGCGATGTACCCGAAAACTGATGTTGACCTTCAACTGTGTTTCTAGCAGTTTCCACAGTTCTTGCGGTTAATTTGTCTTGGTCGGCCGGATAGCCACGACGCATTGATTCGGCGCAAACCTTCATTGCCTACAGCAATTTTGATTTTGATAGCATTTTTTAATATTATCAGTTACTTCTTGGTCTGCTAACACAAGCTCCATTTTTGCCTTTAATGGTTTGAACTCTTCAGGTAGGTTTCTAGCCTCCCAGTTCATCTCTGGATACTTGGTACTCATTGTGTATGTTTTCGTGTGCGTATTGGTTACGACAGATTATACGAATGAGTGTAGATCTTTGTGTTGTTAATCTTTGTGTGAACAGTTCCTAACCGGCTGGTGTTGATAACAGTTCGTACACGTATACCTGTGTACGCTCTCACACCTGTGTGAATGTCATTAGGTGTCTCATGCAATGTCAATGAAAATGTGGATCACTCTCACTCAATGTCACACACCAGATATTTATTAATATTATCTGAAACAGGTTTAATGTTCATACTTCTGATTTTATAGTTTAATTTTATATTTTAACTTTAGTTTAGTTTAGTTATTACGCAGACCCCTGTGTCAATGATTGAGCACCGTTATAACTTGGTTAGGTTATTCTGAGCAGGCTTTACGCACACATAGGTGCATTACTATCCTGGCTATGCATTAAAAGCTATGCTATTGATTCTCAACATTCCAAACACCACTGTACAAAACACAACTGATTTCACTCAAAATCGGTACTTGAGTGAAGATTGATGACACCTAAATAGCAGTAAAATACAATTTGTTCAACTTTCCGATGTTAGAAAGAATAATTTAAAAATTCGAATTGTGAGTCAACTGTCAAACTTGGTGATCAGCCGCATCGGTATGATTTTGTGCATTTGTGTGTTATGAGTGTGTTGACTATTCATGTATTCCAATACTGCCTATTAACACGTAGTGCAGTGCTAAAGGTCAATACGCATTAGCATTGACTCTCTATGCTTTGCTGGGGTGGCTTTATGCTACGTCTACACTATGTTCCCGGCGGCAACGGCAGCCCCGTTTGCCCGAAACGTAGTGCGCCGTGGGATTTTGGTACTATTTTTCTCTGTTTTCAGGTTTTGTTAGGTCTTGTCAAATCTTCTCACGGTCTTTTACGGTATCCGTGACGGGCCGTGCGGGGAAAGGGACTGCTGAGTCCCGGAGGCTCAAAGGCGCACTACGGTTCGTCCCCGGTCTACCACGGATGCCAGTACATTCCCTCCCGGCCCGTCACGTTCTGATTGGGTCCCTCATGTTCTGATGGGGTCCCTTACGTTTCTCACGTTCTGATCAAGTTCTGACACGTTTCTCACGTTCTGTGAAGGCTTTCTAGGGATGAAACATGGACGCCGGGCAGCTTTGGAGCACGGTTGTTCCCACGGTACAAAAAGAAGGCCTCCCAAGCAATAGCAATCATTGTATCCTGAGATTTTGACGAGACAACATCATGAACGCCAACGATGAAGAAGATTTTGTGTTTGCATGTCTGCTGGGTGCATACATTCAGTCCTTGCGTCAACAGCATTTGCCAGAGAGGAAATGCCAAAGTTCAGCAGGCAGGAAGAAGGCGAAGAAGGCGGATGAGAAGGCCAAGATCCATGTGGGTGCGCAAATGGCTATCGGAAGATAGAAGGCAGCAACTGGGCCACTACTCAACCTTTCTCACCCGAGAGCTCCCCACCGAAGATACCAACGCCTTCTAGAACTATCTGAGGATGCCTCCAGAGCTCTTCGATAAGGTCCTGGAAAAAGTAACACCAGCCATCGAGAGACAAGACACTAAGTTCCGCTCTGCCCTACCACCTGGACTAAAGCTGCCAGTGACTCTGAGACATATGGCCACTGTGATAATTACTCGTTACTGTTCTATGCGTTCTGGTGCGGTAAAAAATTTAAAAATGTACTTTATAAAGATATAGCCTTCTTTACTATCCATTTGCGATGACAACATTGCAGACCTAAACAATCAGTAGTTATTGTTGTGTTGTGGCTCCAAAGTGTGAAAATTGAGCACTTCAAAATCAACCCCATGCTCCCAATTCCCAATTAACTTGAAGGGGACTTGAATTAACTGGTCATTTCCCAGTGGTATATTATTCCACAATTTGAGGCATGGACATGCAAATATAATGCATAGTATATAGATTTATTTATTTCAAGTTTCAAGTTTCAAGTTCATTTATTCAAAACCACACAAAACATGATATAATCTTTTACATAAAAAAGAGACTGGTAATAGTACATTAATCAACATATATTTAACTTGATTACATCATTAAATGAATGGTTTTAGGACCCCTGTATAATAGAAGCTAAGCTTGTGAGCGGGGCCCTAATATAGTCAACAAAACACAAACATGAAGATCATTGTATTTCTGAATTAGAAACATGTGTTGTTTATATTAAAATTTGGATGCTGCAAAACAAGTTGATGTTAAATGATAACAAAACAGAACTTTTGGTCATTGGTACTCCACTGACGCCAGGTTTCTAAATTCAGGTCGCGTAGATTTTGGGATATCGTTTATATAGTGAGCCCAGTAGACTGCCCTGGGAAACACCACAATCTACATCTTGCATAGAAGAACATTGGTCGTTTATACATTAAAATTGCTTGCGGTTTGTTAGGTAGTCTCTGAACCACTCAAAAGCCCTATATTCATATAAACAAATTTAAAGTTTGAACCGGTAAGGTATACAAATAGAAAATTATTTACAAATCTGAAAATCCTATGAAATCTGCAGCCGCCATTTTTATGTTTACGCTTTTATCACGAAGGTTTAGTTAATATGAATTACATTATTGTTCAAAGTACTGTTCTACTGATCACATGCGCAAAGGAACACGCTATCTGACTGCTGCGCAGGTTCTGCAACATCTTTCACGAAAGTGTGTTTGAGAGCAACTTCCTGATTGGACGATCATCAAACACATGGTGGTGCTGAGAGTATTCCTGCAAACTGTCAACATAGAAATTGTAATATCCGCAGTTTCACGTGACAGGGTTTACATGTATATTCGTTATCAAGAACATCAACAAATCAAAGTCGTCTTCAAGGCCAATATTATTTACATGTAACTTTTTCAGTTTAACTTTCACTTGGTTTCTTTAATAGTATTAATTAAAATAATAGATTCTTATTAACCATTATCTATTATCAGGGACATTCATTCATGAGACCCGATAGTAACATTAATAATAGTTGCGCCTTTTTAAGTGGATACAAAGCGCCAAGATATGCCATCCCTGGGTCAGCGTTTGAGTAAAAATGTATAAAAGTTACCAAGCAGTGACAGTGTGAGTTCAATAAATGCATATGGTTTCAATAAATACATGTGTTTTGAAATTCTTTTTGAATTGTTCTACTGTTGTTGAGTTTTTTCAATTTAAGAGGGAGCCTGTTCCACAGTTTGGTAGCAATAGAGGGGAAAGCTAAATCTCCCGCTAGTTTCTTGTTGAGTGGTTGAATGAAGACGATGCTATGACGAATGCGGCGTGAATGGGGACGGCGCTTTCTCGTTTCCTCGTTTTCTCTTTTTTTTAAAATCTTTTATTTGGTTGTCAATGTTATGTTTCATCAATATGATTATAACCGTCATAATTGGTATCATTAATACCTCGAGAACAGCTGCCCAAGTTACAAGACTGCAATGAAACGGGTTGATTTTCTTGGGAGTATCCTGATGTTCTTTTGCCGGTGATTCTTTTAATGGCTATCTGCACTAGTTTGCCAGGATGGATTAGCCCTGCCTGCGTGGTAGCTGGCAGGTGTTTATCCCATCAAATCAGCTCTCGATTAACATAAGAAAAAAAGGAACCCATTGGGGGATCAACAGGTATCGCTTAGGCATTGTTGGCTTATAGAGGGCGCAATTAGCTACACGTAGTGTAGTCCAGCTTTAACACACTCCACTATCCGTTGTTGAATACCATCGCCACACGTTACAGAGAACTATGGAAGAAATTGAGATGATAATGACCTCCCTTGGGAGTAAACTGAACTCTAAGTGAATATTAACTCGGATAAGCTTTAATAAAAGGCAAGTCCACTCCAAAAATAACTTTCAAGTTTCAAGTTTTATATGTACCACATTTTACTGAAAATATAAACATACATGTAAAATAAAAAACAATACAATATAATTGTAGTATAAATGAGCACATATCAATGATTCTCAATTCATATAATAGATTAAGTAGAATGTGAGGAACCTATTAAAAAGCGATGCTTGTATAATATAGGTTCCTGAAAAAAAAGTAATGTACATGAAAAACAGTAGCAGTAGAGATAGACCTAAATATATGCATTAATTAGCACCAATACCCAGAGTCACCCGGTAAAAATTCGTAGTCAAAATGCGTAGTCATTCGAGCAATTTAGTAAGCATAGCACAAAGTAATTTGTTTATAAACATTACCAAACCGGAACATGCATCATTAATTAACAAATAAGATTAGCATTGCAGAAAAAAGTGCGGAGGGCAAACAAATTATATCAGATGTAAGAATTTAAAAGAAGTTTGCGTTTAAAGCAATTTAACGATGGTGCTTCCTTAACCTCCGAATCCAAACCATTCCAAAAAGAGGGACCAGTATACATGATTGCTTTTGGGCAAAAACTGTCCGGATTGGGAGAAATGGAAATTAAATGAATAACGCTGTTCAAAGCGAACATAGGAGGGAATTGTTGGGCAAATCATCCTTACTTAGCTGATACATGAAAATTCCGAGGAAATAGTTGTATAAATCAGGTACTTTCAGAAAACGATTTGCAAGAACTTTAATAATACGTAAGTGTGTGTTTTTTAAATCTGCCAGATTTATTATTCTTATTGCTCTTTTTTTTATCATGAAATTATTTTAGTTGTTGAACAATTTCCCTACGCTAGCAAAGAGTTGAGTATAATATTCTTAAGACATGAGATGGAAAAAAAGATTTCAACTTATTTATTACACCTAGTTTCCTAGTCAACAGTTTGGATAAATGATCAATTTGAGTATTCCATGTTAGATTACAGTCAATAAAAAGACCAAGACATTTAGTGGAGTTAATCTGGGTTAAGGGTATAAGCCATTAACCAAAACTTGTCCTAGTAGCTCAGATAGTGTATTGCTGAAAATCATAAAATTAGTTTTGTTCAGATTCAGGGACAAATTAATTTCAATAGAAGCAGACAAATCAGACAAACCAATCAAAACAAGTTTGAGCAAAATCGGGTAACTAATAAGAAAGTTATGAATTTTTAATGACATGAACAACTTTGAAAATCACAAGACAAATTTGCAACTCACTAATGAGTATGTGACGTCATTGCCTCACTATCCACTAATTGTTTTCTTTATATTGATAATATAAATTTCCCATTTCCCCCCTAATCATCTTATTTCCTCACACCGGCATCCAAGTTATATTGATAGTAATATGTTTCTTTGTGGATGCACTAATATAGAGGATTCTTTTTTCATTTGAATCATGAAACGGGTGAATTTTGATAAACTATTTATAATCAATAATTATGAATAGACAACATTCCGGAATAAGTATCAATTCTTCAACATAACAGATTTTGTATAATATCATGCATGCATTATGATACAAATCATATAACCTGGGCAAAGGCATGGGAATATCAAGTTTGGGGGATAACAAGGGAAATTAATGGGATAAAAAATATATAAAGCAATTGATAAATAGTGAGGCAATGACGTCACAAATTGATAACCAAATTGGCCATTTGTGTATTGATTTCCGTTGTTTCATCCTTTTTCCTACTTTTTCAAAAATTCATAACTTCCGTATAATTTATCCGATTTACTCAGTTTTTTGGCTCTATTTCTGTTGTTTTTCTGCATCTATTAAAAGCAAATTATTTTTCGAGCGGACTTTAGAATCTAAAGGCCCGGTCCCACTGCACTTACGGATGCAAAGAGGATGTAAAACGTAAACAAATCTTGCCATCCGGTGGAAAAACGCTATGCATCCGTTGTGTACTCATTGCATACGTGTTTCATACGCTCTATCCATCGAGCATCCGTCCACTGTGATTTCATCCGCGCAAAAAGTTTTGAGCTGCACAAAACTTTTAGAACGGATGAACTTCCGCCGTGTACGATGTAAATCCGCGACAAATACGAGCAACAAACGTTCTATGTCCGTTATCATCCGTTAAATGTCCGCTGTATCCTCTCTGCATCCTCTGGGCATCCTCGCAACTCGCATCCGCTGCAGCTGAAAACGGAAAGAGGGAGGAAAGATAAGGTAAATGGAACGTCTATACATCGTTAGTAGCACGGACATAGAAATGATGGAAGCGTATGCATCTCGTATATAAAGTATTCAAAGCTGTCGTCCACTTCCATCCGCTTTCGTCCGCTAGGCTTCCGATGAACATCCGTTTAACATCTCCGCTACATACTACCCACGTCCGTTATTTTCCGTTCTGTTTTCGCAAATTTTCGCAAATTTTGTCCATTTCTGGAGCGGATGAAAACGGATGGAGCCACACCCGAAATTTTGCTCGTCCGCTGTGTCCGTTATGCATACGTTTTCTGTCCATCGGCCAGTGGGACCGGGCCATAAGGGCCGTTGTCGAAGCGTGGGGATGTGGCGGCCGGCTGGCAGGTACTAACCTCTACAAATAGAGTGAGACGTTCGTTTTTTTCAACCCCTCTCCCTTCACAAGATGATGAATGTATTAAAGTCACCAATTGAATAAAAGTCATATTACATTTGCAGTACAACCAAATAGAGAAACAGAGGATACGATAACAATAATAATTGATTGGGGTCAAGGGCAGAGTTGGGTAAGATAGTATAGCGCCATCTAACGATATAAGCAGTGAGATGAAAGACTTTAAATTTACAGGCTTCATTTTTTGATATGCAGTTCAAATAAAAAACACTATCCTCCACATTTAGGGCAAAACGCTTTTAAATAATTTCTAAATTCTGTTTTATTTGCGGGAATCATCATTCTCATAGCTGTACCGTAAGAAGTGCTGCTTTAGCACCAAATGTGCTATTTATAGGGGCTATTTATCATCAGCACCTACAGTTCGCATTACATGAGATTCATATATTTGTATAATTCTTATTTATCAAGATTAAAAGTGGTTAGCAAATCATGAAATGTAGAAATTAGAAAACTCACTGACCTATTTCCGAATAATTTTTCTATTTATGTTTATGGACCGAATATCTTTACATTTATATGAAGGAGACAAGCCTAAAGAAATGTGTATTTTCTGGACCAAATATACGAATGATATGCAAAATGGTAAATGCTCTTCTAATGCTCAATAATTGGCCATATTGATTCCTTTGCCTCAGTTTTGTCAGAAATGGCATTATAATATATAGTAGGTACTAATTTGTGGGTGCAAGTCCTTGCGTACCATCCGTTTTTAAGCACTTGTAGTTTAAGTTAAGTGCAATAATGACATTTTAGTTTCTAATACTTAAGGCCTACACGTTATACATTTGAGAATCATCTTTTGATATTTTTTTTTTACAAAGCAGGGCCTATGTTTGACTTAATATAAGTATACAAGTTATTTATTTAAGACAAAACTTAAAAATGACTTGCTGGCGGGCGAAGAAAAAGTGTTTGAGCTGCAAGGAAAGGCATAAAATTAGCAAGGAAGATAATTATCGTAAGGCTTTTTTTTAAATTTTCTATGTGCATTTTCTAAAAGGCACTTGGGTTGGGGGGAGATGAAAACAATTTCGACATATTTCATCCTCTGAGATATCAACTGACGTTACCTTCTCCAAGCACTTTAGATCGAAACTTTGACAAAGTGTACATTATGCCAACAATTTATTCCGAGATGCTTAAAGACATCATCATGATCATCATCATCATCATCATCATCGTCATCGTCATCATCCATGTATTGAGCGCTATGTAAAAGCGGATTATTATTATTATTTGGTCAAGACACTATCAACCCCAAAATGAGTAAATATGCAATCAAACGATCGAAAGACAAATCTTTGAAAGGAACTTTACAAATATAAAGTGGAGCATAGTTTGCTACCACTATACGGACTTTGCACGAAACAGAATAAAAACCTTATTGACATATCATGAAATGTCAATTTACACAACATCTATATGAATTCTGGGTAATAATTAGCATACAATGAAGTTTGAATAAAAAGTAACGTATCAATCCATTTAGAAAAAAATACACGTACAACTTTACAAATCGCACTACACGGCCACAATGCATGTTTTCTTGCAAATCGCGTGCAGTTTATAATCATAATGATAACAAGTATTTGTTGACATTGATTGTTGATGACATGGGGAAAACTTGGAGTGACTAAAAGTTTGCTGCACTTTATCGCTTTGATTATACATTACATTACATTACAGCCTATAACATATTTTTTTCCCCAACGAAAGGAAAGAAAACGATACTTTAATCATAGATGCACGGTAAAAACGGATTGGCACTGCCAGGCGATAGATAACTAATGAAATCTAAAACAAATCATTCTCGATACCTTTCAAACAGAATGATTTTAAGAGTTCTTGTGATAACAGAGGCGGCCTAAATGAGTGCCCCTTTTTTCAAAGGAAATTTCCCCCTCTTTTACTTCAAATAAGCGCCCCTTTTTCATTTAAAATAGATGCCCGTACCACATTCTTGTAAGTACCTCTAGTCTAACTCTGATAAGTGCCCTTTACCTCTAATAATTGCCCCTATTCAAATCTGAGCGGTGCCCATTTTACTTTAACAAGTGCCCTTTTCTTCTGTAATAAGTGCCCCTTCATTTCAGATAAGTTTCATCTTTGATGAGTTCCCCTTTTTCTTTCGAATAAAGCGTCTTTTCCTTCTGACAAATGCCCCCTTTTTTATAATAAGAGCAACTTCCCCCTCTCATAAATGCCCGTCACCTCTATTAAAATCTGATAGGTAAACCCCTTTTCCTTCGACGAGTGCCAAATTTACTTTGTAATAAGTGCCCCTTTCTTCTCTCACAAGTGCCAATATTCGTCTCAAGGGAGTGCCCATTGTCAAGTACACAAAGTCAGGCCTGCAAGAAGTCCCCCTTACCACCTGTGATAAGTGCCCATTCACCTCTTATAATTACCTCTTTTCAAATCTGAGAGGTGTCCCTTATATTCGGACAAGTGCCTCTTTTCCTTTGTATGCCCCCTTTCTATTCTTATAAGTGCCCCTTTTCATTACCGACGAGTGCCTTTATTCAAATGTTATATATGGCCCTTTTAACTTTGTAATGAGTGCCCCTTTTATTTTGACACGTGCCCGCTAATCTATCCTCCCTAATTAGTGTCATTTTCATTCTGAGAATTGCCCCTTCTCCTTTGTAATAAGTGCTCCTTTTCCGTATTATATAAGTGCACTTTTTCATCTCTGGTGAGAGCACTTATCAGGTGCGAGAAATACCCCATTTTCACCTCTGATAATTCCCCTTTTATCTTTGACACGAGCTCCTTTCCTTTTCTAATAAGTGTCATTTTCTCTTTGGATATGTGCTCCTTTTTCCTTTCACAATGAAATATGCTCATAATTTAAAGCAACTATAAGAGGGAATTTTTCTTTAATTTCACCCAAAGAAGTATAGTCTACATCTAAAACAGCACTATAGGTGTGCAGTATTTGTTTACCTTAATTGTGATTGTTGGCAAGATTATTACTCTTCACAAACTTGATGGTTCAAAGCCTTGTAATATATATTTTGTTCCCATGTCAAATGCAATAACCTACGATATAATCACTAACTCAGGAAAATGTATCAATCCGTTTTTCCACACTAACATGTATGCAATCAGACGATTGCAAGACAAATAAAATGAAAATGATATTTACAAATATAAAGTGCAACATAGACTGATATCGCTTAGGACTTTGCACGAAGCAGAGAGAAAACAATACCATGATGACATATTAAGAAATGCTAATTGACATAACCTACATGATTTCTTAGAATAAATTAGCATACAAGGCTTTTTTTATGCGAAGGAGACTTACTCAAGCCATTTAGAAAGGTTATAATTTTATAATTGAGATTAATTGTTCTGACTAAAAAAAACACGCATGTGTTTCATTCCTGAATCTCAGTGGCAGTCGGTCACCGGATCCAAATTTACCGGCAGGTCAGACGATTTTTTTTTTCACAACGTAAGTAAGCAAACAAAGTACAATTATATCATCATTAACAAACTGTTTGAGTTAGTTTTGGATGGTCGTCTTTCTATTGAAGTTTACCCTAATATTAAGTTGTTTTTGAAGAAAAATAACCCAAAAGAAAAGAAAGAAGCAGCTTAGTGACAGATTGAGCAAACTCCGATTAGTTGTAATCAATGAAACACAAATTTTCAACCCTGTGAGTGTGACGTTTCTTTCGAGGTCCTTTCCCATGTCTTTTTTTACACTCTGTTTATAATAACTTCACAACAAATTTAAATAGTGAAACACTAGAAAAAGGCTTTGTAATAAAAACATTTGTATGAAAGCAAGGAAAAATGAGAGAAACAAAATGGCAAAAGTTTGAAATAAATCGGATCAATAATGAGAAAAATATGAATGTTTGTAAAATGACATCACTATTTATGTGTAAATCTAGAATTGGCAGTTCTGTCAGATGATTGTGAGGTCGTATCGTGCACAACAAATATTAATTTCGGTTTTTATCGTAAGCACCTTCTACTTCTACGACTCAAAGTAAAATTCATATTAAAAGAAAATACCCTAATGAGTAATATGTTTGGAAAAAAACCTGACACTTTTTAGAAAATTTGTGTGTTGGGACAAATGGGAGAGTTGTCCGCCACTACGTCACAGTAACATTACCGATTCGGTCAATTTTAAATTCCCTTACGTATAGTGATTTGAACTTTCAAAAAATTATAAATTTCCTATTGTACAATTTAGTTCACATTTCCATCAATCTGTTTCTCTAACTTAACTTTTATACTTCTCTTTCGGAGCAGTTTGCTATAAAAGTTGGATTTAAAAAAAAGTGTGTTTCTTGTTGCCTGGTACTAAAAGTTCCGACAGACCTGTGGCCAATTTTAGTGATTTCTTAGCCCCTTAGCATCGTGTGATATATTTTCTATAATGTCACCACTCGATCAATCCTGAGAATAAACTAAATGGAATAACAGACAAATTAAAATGTACTAATGAAATAATAGCTCAAGAAATTAACCATTATTTTTAATATAGATTTATTTAAAGCCCGTCTGCACAAGTTTGGCCAGGGGGATTTGACCTCCCTGCAAGGTCACTGACGGGTGGTAATCTCATCAAATCAGCTCTCAATTAACATAAGAAAAAAGGGATCATGGGGGACCAACTGCCATGAAATTGTCTCCACAATATGGCATATGTACTTTGGACATAAAGATCCCTGAATGATATCAATCTATCAATATCAATCTAGTACATCTATCTTAAAGAAATATGTGTATTCCTATGACACATATTTTTCGATAGTTTGTTCTTTTTTAAAAACACAGCGAGCCCTGTTTTATGTTAGAAGCTTGTACTTTGAACATAAAGATCCATAAATGATATCAATCTACATCTAACTGAAACAAATATTTGCATTCCTATGACACATACCTTTTATTTCGATATTTTATTTCACAGCGAACTTTGTTTTATAATAGTTTGTTTCTCGCTTTTACGCGAGCTGGCTTAATTCATATCTGAAAAATTGCTGTCTGAGGGTCTTGATAATTAATTTTCACACAATATTCTAGCAAGGACGCGTGCTTTTGAAGAAGAAAAATGCGAATGAGAGATACATGTAAAACTTTGGATTCCAATCAATAAACTTGAATTTGCAGTTCAAATTGGATTTTAATATTTAATATAGAGTAACAGATGTACTTATCAATATGAACAATGAAATTGGGCACTTATCAGAAGATAAAAAGGCAGTACAGGGATACTGAGTTATGTGGAGGAGGTGATACTTAACCTTCACCCCTGGTAATGCCGCTTCTAATTATCATGTTATGGGGGGGGGGGGGGGGGCTGTCATGGGAGTACCTGTGACTAATCAGGCAGGAAGGGGGGGGGGGGGAGTAACTTTCCAGGAGATGATATTCGGGGGTAGGGGTGGGGTAATTGACCAGGGGTGATATTTCTGGGAGAGGCAACTGTTAGGGACGGTGTCGCTGTCCTAGATTCTAGGCCAATATGACTTTGGAGTTTATTTGAACTATTTGAGCCCATAAAAATCAATTTCTACACATAAAATCATGTGTGTGGTGTATATTAAAATCTTTTCGCAACTCTTGGACTTTGTTCTTTTATTTTCGTGCTTTGTTTGAGAAACTGAAACCCTGACATCGGGAAATTAATCCCGAGATGGAAATTTTTAAAACTGTAATTTCAACTTTTAGCTTTCAAGTTTTTAAATTTCCCCCTGAAATTCACAAAAAAATTATGATCTGAGGCTCATTTGGTCTATAACACAACCGACGTCAATCGACATACAGGGGCAATCATGATTAAACCAAATTATTATCAAGGTGCAATGTAATTTGCCCCTAATTTTGATTCTTGTGAAAATGGCACCCAATTATCAGCTTCGTCAGCTTTTAAAAATATGCAGCCATTGGAAAATGCAAAAGTCACACTTCAAAACAATTGAAGACCTTTTAACATGCGATTACAATAAACGCCATCGACAATTATCCTTTATTTTATGACGATATCATTTTTTTGCCTTCATTATTTAAAAAAGTACATGATTTTTTTTTTTCTTGTTGGGTTTTAAAGTCTGTGTTTCCTTCAGGTCATATTCGGTCATGTTGATGTGTGATCCTAACGTTTTCACAATTTTATCAAAATCTGGCATATAGGGATTTTGACATGAAATTTTAAAAACAATGTTGCTCAGTGAAATGTGTATGGATTAAGATAATCAATGTATCAATTAAAAGTATATTTTCCATACCTCATGAAAAGCAATGAATTATGTTAACACAGTTAATAGTTTCTTCACAATGAATGATTTCGGTTTCATTTTTTCTGGGAAATATATATGAATATGAATGTGTGTGTGTGTGTGTGTGGTTGTGTGCGTGTGTGTATGTGCCTGTGCTTGCGTAGTCGTGTGTATGTGTGTTCAGATGTCCACTTATTGGCGTCAAATGAAAATTATATACACAGAACTATTGTAATGCAGTATTGCCAGTTGATGAAATCTTTATATTTCGTCCGAAATTTCGCAACGCCAATTTGTTAACCTTCCTGAAAAAGGAAAAACAAGTTTGCGTTCTGAAAATTCGTACAAGAAAGATTACATTAAATAATTATCTTACACAGGGTGGGTAAACAAAAAAGTTTTGTCAGGAAGTTTGTTATAAAAAGACTGTAAATCATTTGTTCCACTTGATCATTATCTGAATGCAATTCTCCCCTCCCAGTTTCCCTCTCTTACTCTCTCTCTCTCTCTCTCTCTCTCTCTCTCTCTCTCTATCTCTCTCAATCTCTTTCATTTTTGTTGGCCGTCCGCTTTTCAATATGCATTGTTTACATAATCATGTATATTTATTGTATGAAATGTTTAATTATGATGGGGACGTCAGCTCAAGCTGTATATGTTAGAAGACCCCCTTTTTCTTTGTATGATTATGTATGTGACCACACATGTTAGAACACCATATGTTTATGATGATGTGTATAGAAAATAAATCAAATCAAATCGAATTAATATCTTTATATTAATACACAGGAAATATTGTTTACCACCTCATAGATTTTGTTGTTGTTGTTGACATCTTGATCAATAGCTATGAACAGGTTATCAGCACATGTTTGGTCCTGATTATTGTCAAATTCTGTCTCTTTCACCGTGTTCATGGTCTTAGTGATCCGACATTTGCTTCGGCGAGAATACCCCCCCCCCCCCCAGTCTTTATGTCGGAAAAGGTAAAGGTTTATATGTTGGTAATAGGGTTCTAGCGTAGATTTAGGGTCAGGCTTTATGGGGTCGATATTGTTTGAAATTTGGTGAGTTCAAGTTTGTGAAATTAACCGAGGAGCAAATTGATTTGTCCAAGCTAGGGGCATGATGTCGCATAACCACTACTTCCTAGTTTTTCTTAATAAAATTGACGGTCATTCCAAGGTCTGGTTGGATGTTCTCCACTAAAAATGAAAGCTGCCATATATTTTTTAAAGTAACCCTAGCACACTATTCAACCAAAACCTAGGCATAGGCGATTTTGCCGTTTTTCAATGGCAAATAGGCCTACTCAGTCATCCGTAATCGCATAGGGAAGAGAAACCAACGTTCGAGTTTACACAGTGATCCGCCTCGAGGGTTGAGGCCGGGTTGAAGCTGAACCCGGCAATTTTTCCCGTTTACATGACATAAAATTGCCGGGTTCAACACGCCTCGCGGCTTCAACCCGGCTTCAACCCTCGAGGCGGATCACTGTGTAAACACAGTAAATGTGACATTGACAACAGCGTAGAAGCAGAATCCTGAGCATTAATTAAAACAGAAAATGATTTAAATAAAAATGAAAAATACAAACAAATAAAATACTGCTAGGTATCAACATAATTTCTTAAAAATGAATTTTAATAAACCAGAAAAATATCCACATTTTACATACAAGTACACTTGGAATACGACACGATACGATATTATAAGATAAAATAAGGTACGTTACGATGTAATAGCAAGGATCCGGGGTGGAGTCAATTCATAACTCTGATGACTTTGTGTAAGCGTTATAGAATTCTAGCGTAAAAAGGGGGCAATTTTAGGGGAACATTTCTATTTTACCGGGTTAAAAAATAGTATTTTCTCTGGTTTGGATTTGAAAAGGGAGGTCTGCTTTGTGAAAGACCAGGAAATTTCACGAAATCATAAGTTGCAGGGTCATTTTTTCAAGATTTTCGTGTAAACATGTAAACAATTAAGGCGTATGTACCAGGATTCGTGAAACATAACAGGAGACTTTTTGAGAATGTGTACCCGATAAGCACCATACAGGTTAACCATGTAATTAAAGTTTCCCTCTCACCTGTTATTACACAGAAGGGCTACATATTTTGTGGAAAATGTTCTCCAAAACTATGAACATTGGGGGAGTATCGCTTTGTAATGGTATGTAAACAATTTAAACGATGATATTTCCACAACTTTGCAGTACGTACAGAAACAAGAGAGCGATTGATATAACAAAAACTTCTTTGTAAAGAAATCTACTTATAATTAGCATTTTAATAGGACGTAAGATTTTTTTGTTTTTTCTGACATTTCTTCATTCATATTTTTGTAACAAGCGATGAACAGGTAAGTTTGATAAAAGATATGTATCGAAATTATCATAATCTTTAGTCGCATAAATATATATATGCAATATTTCACCCAGATGGAGATTACAAAATACATAAAACTGTTGAATTCCTGATCTTAAAAAAGGAGAGTTTTACGAATAATCTAATTATCATCGAGTAATGATTATACAAACACCATATTTTTGTCCCAAAATTTCATTCAATTTCATTATCACACAATGTTATGCTATTGTTGCCTTCAGGAAAAGTGCATATTGTTCAATTTGCTAATAATTCTGAAGCAGCTATACAATACATTATACAGGTTTGCCTGCAACATAAATGTTTATACAAAAAGGGCATTTTTGTTCTATATCTACAAGCAAATACCTAGTAGGCCTAAATATAAATATTTACATACACAAATATACCGTTGAAATCTAAATATTAAGATTATATTTGTGTTAAAAATCACAAAAAAGCGTTTGCCCCTGCTACTTATTTGTTTATATGTTTTTTTAAATTCTTTATTATATATTGATATTCCACTATGTATATTGGTCTTATTTATAAACACTGTATATTATATGTAAATTTAAGTAGAACGAAATACAAGAATTGAAAGTTTTGGCATTTTTGTGGTAACAGATTACTATTGTTACATTAAAAGGTACGTACAGTTAACAGCCAAGTTCTGTGATTTATTTTTAAGTCTGTGAAATTTTTATTTGGCCCTATCCATCATTCTTGAGAATGTGACAAATGAAAAATTAAATCTAACAGTATTCAGCATGGGGCCTAATTCCGTAAGTCCACCTTTCATGAGTTGCGAAAAACACACAAAATCATCAAATTTACTAGGAGTTAAAAAATCAGTTGTTCACCATATATCTTGGAGGTTTTACTGAGATAAATAGCACGTTCCAGTCATTTCAAGATTTTCTTCATGCCCTTCTAGAACACCATAATCATACAAGTTTTTCTTTACAATACCATTAAATGCCCTGTGTAAAGGAAGCCTACTTGGAAATCAGTGGCATGTCAAGCACTATAGTGCATGCATGGAGGGATCCCCATCCAATTATATGTCATTTAATTTAATTTAATTTAATTTCATTTCATTTTATTTATTTCATTCTCCATAAAAAACATTAAAACAAACAAACATGATATACAGATAAAAGATCGATAACAAGAAAAATACAAAGGGAAGGAGCTAACAACATTTTATGGAAATGTGTGGTTAACAAAAAGGGCAATTAGTCTTATGAACGTCAACCCCTTAAAAAGTATACACTGTATTGTTGAGAAAAGAAAAAAAGAAAATTAAAAGCAGACAAAACCTGAACACCAATACAAAAGGGAAAAAAAGGAAGGAGAAGGGAGGGGGAGGGGGAATACATTACAAAGTGCATTAACTGAAACGTGACGTCATTTATTTCGAGATTGAATACAATGATAAAAGATGGCATTTATACAATCGTTTAAAAAATTCATTGAATTAATACTTTTCCATTAAACTGGCCCTTTGAAAATAATTGTATTTTTTTAAACATATGTGGGTGAAGACAAAAGCAAATGAATAAATAAATAGCATTTTTTTTTTTGCATTAGTAGTTGTCTCAAATTAAAGGAGATAATGTTGTGTTAATACAACAACAAATTCTGTGGGAGTATGCAATCCTTGTCTTGTTGTTTTTTTATGCACAGGTAATACATTGTTTTACAATTTGTTCTTGTGGTGCCTTAATTGAGGTATATATTTACATTCAAAATATCAATCAAAATAAGTTGTGAGAACAACTATAATTGATGTAGGATGTTATCCATACAAATCAGTTATTTTCTCAACTGTACAATATATGCTTTTTTTTATTTAAAGTGCTTTTAACATGTTATCTGGCAACCTTTTGACTGGCTTTGCTCCTGATATGCAACAGGTCTGTTTTTTTCTTCATTAAAACCATTCTTACTCCGGAACATTAACATTTTGTTTAAACACCAAAATGCAATCCTCATAACAACGTCTATATCTCTGTCAATTCTGATCTTAAGTAAACAAGAGATATGGCAGCACAAAATATGATATTCCCTCATGTTAATTCACCAATGTTTATGACGAAATCGGTTACAGGTCTGGAAATAGCTGTAAATTAAAGGACTTTCTACAGCATCTTTATTATTTTTGGTATATAGTTTTAATTTGACCATTATGAAAAATAATACTGGCAGGAATCTTAGAAGAAAAAAAAAAAACGGTTAGTAAATACTACGTTGACTCCCAGAACAATGTGATGCTTAAAACCCCTATAGAAGATTGTTTTAAATAAATCTTTGTGTTCCTATTTAATTGTTTTGTTTTTGTTTATAAAAGGGTTGTTTTTTGTACGGTCGTATAAACGCATCCATGTGATCATTCCCCTAAAAGTAGGCCTGAATTTTCACAAAATTTTACATTCACTGTCTTTGCTTCTGTTCGCCGCCATGATTCGCTTAAGGTCCTCCTGTTTGCTAGCCTCTGCTTCTCGGAGTGCTTTCTCG
Source organism: Strongylocentrotus droebachiensis (assembly GCA_035222895.1). Taxonomy (NCBI): domain Eukaryota; kingdom Metazoa; phylum Echinodermata; class Echinoidea; order Camarodonta; family Strongylocentrotidae; genus Strongylocentrotus; species Strongylocentrotus droebachiensis. The sequence goes on from JAVYIG010007916.1 coordinate 45,519, forward strand.
TAGCGCGCCTCTCTCTGTCGCTCCCTCTCCTCTCGCTCCTCCATCTCTCTTTCCAGGGCAGCCGCCCGCTTTCGCTCGTGTTCCATTTCAAATAAGTACTGCTGTTCCTGTAACTTCGTAGCATATTCCATGTCAAGACGACTTCTTTCGGACTTGCGTCGATCTTCTTCTGCTCTTCTTTCTTGTTCGATCGCCGTCCGCTCCTGCTCGCGTGCCCTTTGTTCAAGTTCTCGTGCCCGTTTTTCGTCTTCTTCCTTACGCGCCTTCTCCTTTAGTTTCTTCTGAATCTCGTCCCTTCGCTTCTCCTCCATATTCTGATAGTACTTGAATATGAGCGTATCGTCACCGTCCGTCATACACCTCTCGATGAGGTTAAGGAGACTGAGCTGGTAGAGATCTTCTAGCTTTGCCTTTCCATCGGTGAGATTGGCCACCTCGAAGATGTCACTAACACCACACACACGTAGCACAGACACGAGAGTCTCAACGTGATCCTTCTCTGCCACGTCCACGTGGGTTATGACAGCTACTGGGTAGCGACCTGACAGGACAAAGTAAACACACACATAAATTCCCCCACATACACACATAGTGCACGCACACACAACGCACATGCACTCACACAGAACAAATATTTTTTTAAATACTATTTTCAATTGGACTCACAGTCATGAACTTTATGTAGGGCTTTATATAATTTTGTCTCTATTCCATAATTTCGGTACAAAATTCGAGGAGGAGTGGAGGTATTAACTAATGCCACTGGTCAGATATTAAAATACATGGATAGACACACTTCTCTAAATGATTACAACGAGAAAAAGAGTATATTTTAAATCGTATATGAAACGTTTGTTGTCGATAAAAGATACTGAATAATATCATTAATACACCGCTATTAATAGACATCCAGTATATTTTTCTTCTCACAATTTCCATATTTATCTTTATCCTCCGTGTATGACCAATAGTTTTTATTGAATAAATGTGAAATGTAGATTAACATGTCATCGTTCCCCAGAGCCCGTTAGTTAATATGAGATTCAGAATGGTGAAATTTTTTCTGAAAGGAAATGCATACCTTGGTGGCCGTGCAAGAAGTCAACGACCTCGGTCAATCCAGTTGTGTTTGAATCAATATCATGCCGAGCGCTGTGTTATATTTGAAAAGGAAAGGAACATTGTGAGATGGCCGGAAATTAGCATTAGGAATATGACATTTAAACGATGGAATACTTATATATTCCGCATATTAAATGGAAGCTAAATTACTGATAAAGAGAATTATAACACCTATAGCTGTCATTACTCTCGAAGGAGCAATTCTTATGACAGAGCACATTAAAATAAATAATTTTAATAACTTCCTGGCATCTAAAAACTGTAAATCATAATATGGTAATTATAATGGTTGAAATGCTACGTAGGCATAGTTTTATGTTTTGCTGTTTAAGACATGGGGGTGTAGTCTTTCGAAGTGCGACAATCGATTATCTCGAATAAATTTGAGAAAAGTGTCTTATTCATTTTAAGAGACAGTGCATGTGTTTGACAATATCAGGTTACTTTGAAGCTAAATTTGCTCAGCCATACAAAATTAGGTCAAGGGTGTAACCGGGAAATCGCAAGTGGCAAATGAAACTCAAAGATGAAAAACTGGCATATGCAAGAATATCGTGTCTCGTAAACTCGACCTCCCTCCAGGTAACCGATGAAAATATCCTTATAATAAGTTTTAGTTAGCAAATGGCTAAAGAAAATAACTGCGTACTTGAAAATGTAACACGTTGAAACACGTTGGAACTAGTTGGTCTCTTTGCCGATCCGCCGGGATTAAGAGGTCCATCCTTCCCAGGGGCCACACCCACAAGCATAAACCTTTTGGGGCCCAATTTGGATCATGTTTGTTCGTCATGATTGCTTTGTCTGGTGTTTTTTTAATAAACTGAAACTGAACTGAGCTCATGTAAAATTACCCCAAGACCTTTAATAAATTCAGAAGCTCGTACCAAAGGTAACAAAAGCAGCTGAGCAAAAGGTATTAAAACATTTGTCAAGAGAGATCAGCTATTTATTGTCATCTCTGTGGGATGTACGACCCTGTCCATATCGTCCATATTGTAATTAGGTATCAGTAGGGGGGGGGGGGGTGCTAGAAGTAAAAATGTCTTTTGGTAATATTTTTTTCCATTCATCTTATGTTGGTTCTTATCTCAAGGGCCCTTTTTGGTGATGCCCTCTACCCCAACCCATGCCCTTCCCCTTTGAAAGACGTCCCGACAACAGCAGAACAGCATCATTCAAGATGCAGCACTTCTGTGACACCTGTTTCATACCTAAAGACGAAGACAGCACAGCCAATTGGTTGTCCAGTCTCAGGATGATCCAAGACTAGGTCCGACGTATCGAGCTCATCCTCATCTTTTTCCCCTTGCCAAACGACTTTTGACCCGTACCCTCGTTTTCCATCTAAAGAAGAACAATTATTTCCCATCATCAAATTTAGAATGATCTTTTCTTTTATTTATGTTGGTACACCAATTTTGTTGTTAGAATTTCGACAATTCTCTTGCACCTAGTTGGAACTCTAACAACATGATTAAACTTAAATTGAATGTCACCAAAAGGGACTGGCTAAACATAATAATAATGATGATAATGGTAATAATGATGATAATAAACTGTATTACACCTTTTTCTGAATGAGCGGGCGACTGCAGGTTCTCATAATTGTAGATTCGGAATATAGTGGGACTACTATGCGTCGGTGGTTTTGCTTGTTGAATCTTTGATATTATACGAGCCTAAAGCCCCAATCGCACCAAACTAGTTCTTATTACGTGCTAGAAAATGTTGCCAAACGGGCTCAAACTATGTGCGAATGGAATAAACGTAAAAGTAACTGTTTACGATCTGTTTAAGAACTTCACGGACGGGCTCGGACTGGCTCAGACGGAAAGGGTGTTCTAGAACTCTTGAGCCTGTTCAAATTTTTCCCCGTCCTGCAATTTAATGGAGTGACAACGTACTTAAAACGAGTAGGTCGTACTAAGAACGGAATTACCGTATTATGAACGGAATTGCCGTACTTTGGTCCTACTAGGGACGAGTTACAACGTGACGTGATCGAGCATCAATTAGCAGTACGACCGGGTCAGTTTGTAGCTCGATCAGTTCCGTTTACTTGCTCATACAGCTTGAAGCGTTGAACGGGACTGATATTATTATTTGATTATTGGGTTATTACAATTTCATTATTGTGACCACTGCTAGTGATTTGGAAAATATATCTCAAATTGGCAACACCTTAACGATGATGAACAATAACCTCAATAATACTTTATTTTACGATGAGCATAAAACTGCCGAACTCTCTCATGCACAGCAATTTATCCTTACCCAGTTGTGCTCGTAGTTCAGTAAGCGCCTTTTCAGTATTCGGCTCATCAAGACCTCGGTTGTCGATCACAAATATATTCTTTGTAATATCAGCGAATCTTCTGAACATGGTGTGCCCTCCAGCCTTCTCCTGAGTAGCAGCCTGCAACCATTTGGCTCTTCGTAATCGCCCATGGGCAGCAAACTTCAAAGAATTGATCAATGATGTCTTTCCACATCCTGTTTGGCCAAAGATCCCTAATGATTTTAAAAGAGGATATTTTGTGGGTGAACAAAATATCTAGAAATTGCTGATGTTTTCGATTCATATTGTACTGCAAGAATATGTTTACCCTTATTTTTTTTAAATAGATGTTTTCAAAAATATATCTATCAGGTTAGAACTTTAGAAATCTTACCTATGTAAAGGTTTTCCGGGAAGACAACTCGCTCAGGACATGATGATGCTTTGCCCGGTTTATACTCCAACACTTCTTCCCGTATTTCAACGATTTCTTCTCTCAGCTCACTGTTCGATGCCGCCATTTTGCATATACTGATGATCGAACTGAAATCATTTGGTTAATGCTGATGATTATCATGCGTTACTTCTCGCGATTAAAAACACTCATGGCGATAACGGTTTATACATTTATGGGTTTATATAACGCTATTGGAATGTGGGAGTTATTTTCTCAGGTGACAAAATGCTTTACCATATTTAGCGATTGATATAAGCAGGGTGGAGTTAGATTTGCATAGCTCAGCCCCCTTGAACATTATGTCCTTATTTGGCATTTTCAAGTTGCATCAGAGCGAAATGAAAATTGATTGGTGTTAAGCCTATGATTTAACTAACCCTGTTTTAGTTCTAAGAATATATACTTGTTTGATGATCAATATTTATGTATATGTCCAAAAGTAGTCAATGCACAGATCTTATCTCTTTGCTTGCATGAATATATTGTTGGGAATATACACAATTACCCATTAACTTGAAATAATTTTTCTGTGCCTCTTTTCATGAAATGGTTTTGACAATAGGATTTATTCTTGACAGATAAATTTGGTTCTAGGACAATTAATCCCTGGGCAATCACCCCGGCCAATCACCAGCGGGACAATTACCCTCAAGGACAACTACCCCCGAGGACAATTACTCCCCGAGGACAATTACTCCCCGAGGACAATACCCCTCCCTGAAAATTACTCCCTTAGACAATCATCCACTCCCCTTCCCGCGAGGACAACTACCCCCCGAAAAATTAAAACCAACTTATTATCAGGGTAGACGTCCCCTTTAATGAACAGGGAGGGGGAGGGTAATTGTTCTCGGGGTGGTTTTCCATGTTTGTCTTCGGGGGGGGGGGGGGGGTTCAGTTGTCCTAGTGGTTAGTTTTTAGGGGTAGGGGTAAATGTCCACGGGGGGGGGGGGGGTATTTATCCGAGGGGGTAATTTTTAGGGATGGGGGTAATTTTCCTTGGGGGGGGGGGGGTAATTGTCCACGGGCGGTAATTGTCGAGAGAGAAAAAGAGAACGAGATGAAGACAGAAAGAGAGAGAGAGGGAGAGAAAGACTGAAAGAGAGAGAGAGAGAGATCTGAAACGTTTTTTGATATTGTATACCCTCACTTCTTCTTCCTCTTAATTGGGAGAATTTCTCTGCCGTGAATCGAACCTGGGTCTCTCGGCTGAGAACACAAAATTACCTGGATAATTATCCGTCGGTCAGTTATATTCACACCCGCATCTTTTCTGCTCCGCTCATGTATGTACTGATGTCCACCCCTCCCCTTTTCCTCTCCCGCCCACCCCCTTCCTCTCTCTCTCTCTCTCTTCCTGCGTTCTCGCTCTCTACCTCCAACTCGTCATCCATGTCCAACTCTGGCTTTATTTCTCCCCCTTTTGCGTCTGCATTTCTGTGTTTTCCTTCTTTCTCTTTCACGCTATCTGTCTCTTTCCCCCACTCTTCCTCTCTCTCTCCTTTCTCTCTCCTCTACCCCTCTCAAACACAAGCGCCTACACGCTTACACGTCCATATACCTAAACATCCCCCATGCACCCTACCTTATCTGACTAAAAATCAACTGTGCATGTGCTCATGTATTTCATTAGCAATTATATATATACAAGAAATCATTCTTTCCAAATTTTCATATCTTTTGGAATCGAAGTGAGATTAACGATTGAATAATTTAAACATATCCTTTTTATTATCTAAATATCCAAATACATCTGGCAACCGCACATATGGCTCACACATATTACGATTACACTTTACTATAATTGTTAATATTATGCTACTTTCCGAGTGTTACCAGTGAGCTTATTCCCAGTCATTTCTTCTCCATGTTCGTGTAAGGTTTATTATAATTATTAAGTATAAAATGTCAGGGGATCATTTTATAATTTATAAGGTTTTATATTGTCTCATTTATCTAACTCAGTTTATCAGTATTGTTGTTATTTGAGAACGTGTGAGGACTTGTAAATTTACAATTTAATGTATTTAATTAAACACAAACTCGCACCAGCCGTTTTCCATTCCATCAACGAGCTTGATCAAGTTGAGAATAAATGCAAATTAATTTCAACTATGTACCCCTTCATTTCTTTGTCAAACATAACCCCTGCCTTCGAACTTGTGTGTTTGCACTGTGGGTGTTTCATTGCTTGCTTTCAGATAATACTGGAATGTTTGAAGTCATCTCTAAATTAGCTCTACTTTGTTAGTAGATTTATGAAAGCAAATGCATTATGTACTGCTACAGATGAGGGTGATTGAATAAATCATATGACAAGGATCTACGTCAACATTAATACAACAAATAATACACATCATAATGTAATCATTCCCCTCGGTAACTTTGAAACATTACCAGACTATTTCAAAGTTACATCGTGTTGATAATCCCTACCGACGCCCTCACTCATGTGTATTATTTGTATATTGATTTGATGTAGCAACCGATGATCACTCTGCCTCACAATTTTGAAGCATCTCTATTGTCAATCCAGTTCATATGGAGATAACATGCAAAATGGACATACCAGGGAGAACAAAATACTTCCAGAAAGTTAGTTTTTAATCACAGTTTCATGTGTAACTGTAAGTAAAAGGGTGGCAATAGAGAGAAATATGGGACTATAACAATTTAAACACTGAGGTAAAAGTAAGCATACAATTTATTTTATTTCGTGAAATTAAGAACAATATTCATACATATTTTAAATATGATATTTATGCCACAAATATGGCGCATTATGTAAAACGGTTATAATAATTCTACAATATTTGATCACTGTATTGGGCAGCCAGGGATATTGATTACTGGTCGGAATCCATGACCCTTAGATCTATTGGCCTCCATGATGCACATGAGCTCGTCACGTTTGTCAGCCTCTATTTTCCGCAACTGTTCTTGGAACCGACGTTCCCGATCTTCTTCCTGGAGTTTCATCTCGCGGGACTCCAGCTTCTGTCGCTCCATCTGAAAATCATGTTGCTGCTTCTCCAACTCCATCTGAAGCTTTTGCTGCTGCCTCCCCATCTCCATTCTCATCTTATGATGTCGCTCCTGTAACTCTAGCTCTATCCTCCTCTTCTCAAGGTCGTTCTTGATGTTTTCGATCTCTCTCCGCTCCTCCTCCGCCTTTTGCCACTCCTGATTCTTTTCCGTCATGTTGACGCTTTGAACCTCTTGACGTGATACCTTTGCTGTTGGCACTGGTTTCTCTGTCGGACTCATCTTCGCTTTGTCCGCCTTCTGCTCCAGCTCCACACGTTGGTAGTGCTTGAAGACAGCTGTATCATCTCCAATTGTCATGCATCTCTCTATCAGGTTTAGAAGATTGAGTTGGTACTGCTCATCTAGTTTGGTCTTCTCGTTGGTGATGTTAGCGACCTCGTAGATGTCCCCAAATCCTGATACCCGGAGCACGGCGGCGAGAACGTCGATTTTCTTTCGCTCGGCTACATCAACGTGAGTGACGACAGCAATGGGGTAACATCCTTCGATGACATATGAGAAAAGCATAGGAAACTTGGATTTTTACAACCATTATTCGAAAAAATAAATGCTTGGATTTTGCAGTGATCTACTTTAACATCTTTAGAAAAACGTTATTTAGTTCAAATTAGCTTTAAAAAAAAAGAAATCATAGCATGTCGGACACTATGAACCCCTTATTGTATATCCCATAGAAACCATGTTCACCTTACGCAACACGTCGTTGTCATGTTCAAACATTTCAAAATGTGACGTAAAAACCTATTGAAATTGCCTTTCGGTTGAATTCTCGAAAGTTACTGATACCGTGCTGTAGACAGGAAATTTCCCTATCATTCCCTATTAATCTAAAACATTTTGTAAAGCAGAAAAAGAAAAAGAAAATTCATACTTTGTGCGTTTTCCTCGCAATCTTCCTGCTTATAAGGACAAATTAAAGGGCTAAATGAAAATAAACCTGGAAGATACCTTGGTGTCGATGTATGAAATCAACCACGAGATTAAGACCGGCAAAGTCGGGCTGTATGTCGTGAATTGCGCTACAATAAGGCAAACAAACAAACAAACATAAACTGAAATAAATATGAAGAATGTGATGCGACCAAAATGGTAATTTTGAGTCGGATTTCTTCCGAAATTGTCTTCTTGCCTACAAAATACAGAAAATGGATTTACTCGAAGTGCATTTAAGTAATGATCATAAGAACAGCAGTCAAAAAATTGTTCTTTATCAATTTTTCTTTGTCAGCTTAATTATACATACAACAATATTTCTGGTCGTTTTGAGAACAATGTCTTTGTTTTTTAAAAGCGGTATGATAACAATTCCATGCGTACTGCGACAATGGATAGCATTATTTGATTTCAATTTCAATATACATTTTTTAAATCAGGGAAATTCAATTTTCCTTATCAAGGTACTTTCCATAAAATTTGTCAATGATCTTACAACATCTGCTTTGAAAATAATGATTTAAAAAAAAAGTATTTTCAAAGGCGTATGAGAGTTAAATTGTTTTTGAAATAAAACCTTTTATCTGGATACTATTTCAGCAATTAAAGCAACTAATGTCCGACCTTTCATAGATACCTGAAAACGAAGACAGCACATGTAATCGGGTGTCCTGTGTTGAGATTTACTGCTGGTGTATTTGACCTCTGCTGCTCTTCTTCATGTACCCACTGCACCTGCTGACTATAACCACGATGGCCATCTAAATAGAAGGTGCAAACATAGAAGATTAAAACATTTATTTTCATATTCATGCAAATAATGCAAGCCTTGTGAAGGGCCGTGATGACACTAATGTTTGTCGGCAATTTCGGTCAGGACCCTCCTCCCCCACACACGCAGACACAAAAACACACAAAATGTTCTAGCAATGCCCGCAGTAACGGTCAAACGTCTGCACTCAGAAACAGATAGAGGGAACTTTCTCAGGTTAAAAATAAGAATGCTTCGATCAAGAATAAATTTTGTCATGGTAAATCGTAAAGCTTATAGCAATTTACCTTTGAGTCACCTCGTCAACTGTTACATCACTTTTACATCAAATCTATTTTCACAATGACAGTCAAATCATATTTAATATCGAATCGGGTAATCAGTGGAATACCCCGGGAATAGAGGGGGTGAATTTCACTTTAATCAAGAAAAAGAAATATGCACATATAGCTATGCAGATATGTGAGGTAGCACAAAAAGAACATGAAAGAAGACAATGAGGAAATTCTGCTCCCTCGCATTTAACCCACCTCATAAGACCATAATTATGACTGGTAAGACAGGTGCACCCACAATGACTGAATAATGACAATCTATTTCAAACTAATCAAATCGTGTATTGGACATCTTTAAAATATCAACAAATTAAACAAACTTACCAAGTTGTGCTGCTATTTCAGCCTGGGCTTGCTCTGCATTCGGGTTGTCTAGTCCTCGGTTATCAATAACGTAGATATATTGGGTCAAATTAGCGATCTTTCTGAGCATGGTATGACCACCTGCCTTCTCTTGAGTTGCGACTGCAACCCATTTTGCTTTTCTCAGACTTCCAAATGCAGCAAACTTTAGAGAATTTATCAGAGAGCTTTTCCCGCATCCAGTTTTTCCGAACAGCCCAATGAACAAGTTTTCAGGAAATTTTATTTTGTCAGGAACGGCTACATCAATACCGGGTTTGTATTTTTTAACGATCTCGCGAAGCTCTAGTATTTCCGCTTGCGTGTCGTTTTGGGATAACCCCGCTTCCATGTGATTATTCGGTTTGAGGTCTTTTGACATAATACAAGCTTATACTAGCTCGGGTCTGAATGTTGCCAAATATTGACGAGAAATGCGCCAGCAGATTTTCGTAAAAATGCTTTGCTACGTTGAGACACAGTGCAAAGAAAGCTACCAGCTCAGTATACCATTGACCATAAAGATAAATTTCATAACCGCACAGGACTTTTTAACGCAAAGACTGCTTACAATAATCAGGTAAAAAAAAGAGCCAAACTACAAGATGAGCGATATACTGACAAAATCTTAGCTACGGATAGGCCTATAACGTAATGACTATTAGAGGCGTGACACATCTAATTTTATCGTAGTCGAATTACTGCGCATGCCTCAAGAGGACATAAGTACCGCCCAAAGGCTGGGCTTCCAAGAGCAAACAAACAATCATGTGATACGTCGCAATCCCGTCCGCCAAACTTTACCTCGAAACAGGACACCAATCCACAAAATCAGTTTTCTTCCGCGATCAAAAACACAACGTTTTTTTCTCACCCGTTCCTGAACGGCATACCAAGTGTTTCTTGGTAAGAGTAATCAAGAGAGTATTCCAGAATGGCAAACGCAGAGCAAATCGTTGTGGCATTTCTCTCGCTGTCGACTGAATCGTGCACAGATCGGTTTATCAAACGTATTGCTAATGAGAATCCCCAATTAAATTGTATTTCTCTGAAGCTCTCGCACCAAGACTTACAGTCGTTCACGCCGCGAGGAGAATACGATGCCGTCGTTCTGTTGCATTCAATTGCACAAGGTCGTAACTCCATCACTGACGTAGATGACGCCAAGTACCAAAAGCTCTTACCCCAACTCAAGCAAAAATATGGTATGTATTACTTATAAATGTATTTTAAAGCATTTTGTTTACATACTTAACCTATTTTTTACGGAGGGAGCATACCCCAATATTCCTCTAGCAGAACTTGGCTCCAGTATCATTGTGTCCCCATCATGATCGTGGAAACGCAATGACAACGAGTGAATTTTACAAATAATTTTGTCTCTGGGTCTGTTTATATGCAGTACTTTGAAAAATGTACTGGTAAATAATAATTCCTAACACAAGTACAATATTCTAATGTCATCTGCCAATGCAGCATACTTTTTAAATTTCAAAACAATATGCTAGTGACCAATGTTTTTGATTCCTTTTAAGCTATATTTTATAACATATTTAGAGTACATTCAGGGATTATATGCCGAGGATGTTTAAGATTGATTTAGATTGTATTAATAGTATAGACGTCGACTGCTACTTTGTGTTGTCTCATTATGATTATACTTGTAGCCATCAAAAGGTTGTCCTCAAAATTAAGCCCTTCATTAATTTTGACAAAGCTTCATGTGAACCAACCTATAAAACATATTTTCCTTATACAATTCCTAAAATGTTCTTTCGACAGGTCCCGATTGTGTTGCTGTCGTTGTTCACTCCATGACCAGCTTAAGTCAGGCCTCCCGGACCGCCCTTATGATGGTCTTCGAGAAGTCTCAGCCAACCACCTTCCGGTGTTCTAAATGCGTCATCCAATGCAAAAATCCAGCTGAAATGGAAGATCAAGACCTTTCCAAACTTATTGATTTCCTTGAAGGAGCACCACGTTATGCAAAACCGATACATTCTCTGGAAGCATGTTCGTCAACAACGGCGAGTGGAGCAACAAAAGATGACAACAAGACTGAAATTCAAGGATCGCTTTTACAGGAACAAATTCCAGAACCTAGTTCCACATCGACGGCATCGACTGATTCAAGCAACATGGGACATGACAGTAGCCCTCCAAATACTAGTAATCTTACTTTGCTGATTGTTGATAATGAAGATAAAGAGCAAACAGTGACGACTAGTTCCTCTTCCTTGACCTCCACTGACACTCAGCGATTACCGACAGGGCCAGGAGACTCTTGCTCAACGTCTTCTCAGGAGGATGGTTCCAGTAGGGACCTTTCTCTTGCCACTAATGACGTATTTCCTATCGAGCACAGGAGAACCGACGAAGCAGATGATAAACCTTCAACTTCAGACCCGTTGTCACCATGTACGCAAACGCCTTTTGTTGACAATAGCTCATGTTCTAGTACGTACAATTCAAATTCAGGCCATACCTTAGGATCAACCTATTGTCAAACCCAAGCAAACACCCTAGAACATTCCTACCCTTCCACGAGTTGTAAAGGACATTCCCAAACAATGAGCATTGATTGTGCACCAGGGACCTCAACAAATACCCAAACACGTGCCCCATCAACATCTACTGTAGTACAGCATGGACCCGACAGTAATTCCAGTCAACAAGAAACTGTACGCGTCAACCACCCTATGGCCTTGGTGGTTCTTTCCGGTAACCATGATGATTCTCGCAAGGATGTTGAACAATGTTTCCCTGGAAAAACGATAGCGTCGGTGGACGACTGGAAACTCCTTAAAAAGAACTGGCATTTGTTTACAGCCATTTTAATCGACGTGGGGAAACCAATAACTCCTGATGGAAATCAAAAGGTGGAAGGAGTTGTGTCGGCTTGCCTGGAAAACTTGTGTATGTTTTATTCAAACGTTCTAAAATACGAGAAAATTCACTACGAACCACTGCTTTCGATATAAAAAATACCAGCGATTATAATGTTCAATTTTTATATTAATCGGCATGTCCATTAAAGTGACTTGGTAACATTGTTGAATTGCTTAATTTTTGTATAAAATGTTACTTACTATATTCCTTCTACTGTACTAACCCTCTGACATGCAAAAAATCCTGGAAAAAATTCTCAAACCACGAAGATATCTATGGTTTTCTTTGAAGGAGTCGATGTATGACACCCTCTAACAGTGATTAACAGTAAATTCTCCCAACCATTTTTGAATTTTCCCAACCGTTTTTCCATAAAGAAAAAAGACATAAAACAGGCCAAAAAAAATCTGTCAACACTTTAATGTCTGGAATGGAATGTAGAGCCATTTTATTGCTTTGTGACGATTTCCATTCACCTAAAATGTAATTGAATTGTAATAATATAGTTAGGAGAATTAAGGAATCGATTAGATCAGTTTTTCCCATTTTGTACCATGAATAATGGTCAGTTTTCACTCAAATTTTCAGATTATCTTTAATTGTACATCTAGCATTGAAGTCACTACCTTAGCACCACTATCTCTCATCTGACCAATGTTACCAAGTCCCTTTAACAAATTTGAAATGTTGTACTCTAGTTCGGACCGCCTCATGCGGTTTTAATAAAAACCACTACTCCGCCGAACCGTGTGGTGTGTGGTATCGGCAGTGGCGAAGCGTTGGATCACTCATGGTGGGGGTGGGAGGGGGGGGGGGGGGGGGGAGGCACCACTCTTATATATCAGCGTTTTTTCAACCTCTTTTTAATCACGGCACCCTATTAGAAGTTATACAGTTTCGCGTCAACCCAAAAGTGATAAAGATACCATCCGGATCCCAAATACTGCGAGCGAGCGAGCAAAGCACTTGCACTTTTATTATGGTAAACAATTTATTTAGAGAAATGCAATTTAATTGAGGATTCGTATTCGTAATATGTTTGAAAGGCTAACAAACACGGCTCTATTAAAAAAATTGCCTCATATTTTATATTTCATATCGTGTATAATTATTTCTATATTTTCAGATGAGAAAAAGAATGTGGCGCTTTTGATGCCCATTCCTGCAAACCCCCTGTCAGCCTTTGAAAGTAAGTACGATATTTCAATATTGAAATTAATCACCTTCAATATTCATACACAAGGCTCATGTCATTTAGGACTTCAATCAATACAAACATGAGATACTTCCCGAGCTGTAGCTCTAGGATTCGTGGAAAGTGTTGACACAATATTAATTAATTTGATATTAAAGCTAAACTTGAGCTCTGGTATGGGAATCGTATCTTGAGAGAAAATTGCTATAATTTATTGTGGATTGATTATCGTCCAGTAGATTGGTTGTTTGAGCCAGTGAAAATAATTTTAAAAAACGCACACAAAACCTAACAAACTACATCTCCCATTTATACCATTTGTACATAGTGACCTGTGGCACATGGTGTCGGGCCTACTTACCCGGATTTCCTTAGCTTTATATGGTTATTGATCAGCCACTATCACTGCTATACCTTTTCTACCAACATTCATTGGCAAATATAATTTGTTGTAATATTGAACATTCAGTGCAAGCTTCGTTGGAATCTGTGAGAATTTATTTTTCTATGTTTACCAGAACCCAAATTTACCATTAATTTCCTTTTCATTAGCATCTTTACACAACTCTGAAAAAAACGACCGGAACAATTTACGATTTTCACTAACAATAAATGTATCAGAGTCATAATCACTTTAAAGTAGCAGGGGCAGCGATACCGGGGGGGAACGGGGGACATGCCCCCTCAATTTTTAAGGGGGGGTCGTCCCTGCCGGAAAATTTGAAAAAGTGGCAACAAAAAGTGTATAACAAATACTGACTAAAGACTGCAACAAACTTGTAGGCTCTGGAGGGCCCAATAATGCAGCGTTTAGACGAATACAAATTCAAAAATCTTTTCGCTTGGGAGCTATGCATAATATCCTTCAAAGTGTTCAAGTAAATATTGTAGAAAAGTGAATTGTGAAAAAAGTATATTGCTTGTTTTAGTTTTGCTAAGGAAAGTAATTTTTTAATACAACAACACCTCAAAAACCTGTGAGGGGGTAGTCACTTCCGTCACCTTCACTCTCTCGTTCACTATCCTCCCCCGCACTAGCGTAATGATGGGGGGGGGGGGCTTGGGGCAGTTGCCCCTAATAAAATTCAAACGTGGTTTATTTCTAATTCGATACCAGTGATTTACAAATGTTGCTGAAATGGCATGGTTTTTCCCTGAGTTACTCATTTGACCGTAATTAAATGCGTAAAATCCCTGACCTTCCGGGGGCTCCGCCCCCTGGATGCTCATCTGACCGTGAGTAAATGCCTTAAATCCATTAGACTCCGGGGCTATGCCCCCTTTACCCCACTCCAATTAGTGACCTGCATGCCAGTGTTACAAATAAGGTTTCAAAATATGCTCATCCGATTGTAATTAAATGCCTAAAATCCCTGAGCTTCCGGGGGCTCCGCCCCTGGATGCTCATCCGACCGTTATTACATGCCTTAAAACCCCTTCGCCCCTTGACCCCCGCCGGGGCTTTGCCAATTTACGCTCCACTTGCTTTGCTCTACCTGATAGCAAATACTTGATAATACACGTCATTGAGCATATTCCTATCAAACTGCACTGAAATATGTAAATTAATTATATTGAGGTTTATGACGAGACAATAAATGTCAATGGTAACAAAATAATCGTTTAAGAACATAAACATATTATTTAAATGAACACTTTTTCATTTTAAGGTTTACCTTAAAGGTAAAGACCAGTATTCGAAACGCCCCAATTTCAAAAAATGAAATGGAAGCTCTCATTACCAATCATGTGACAGAATATGTTTTGACTAATACATGATGATAAAAAATTTGCCGGGAAACCGCCTACTAATTCATATATTTGGTAAATTTGTTTCTCTCATGGACTGTGAGAGATATAGGGTAGTCCCATATACATCTTTCTGTGTATAGTGCTTGTAACTTTACGAAGAATGGGCCAAATTTCTTATAATTTTCATGATTCCAGAACATTGCAGATGCTAGATGCTAGATGATCAACCTTTTCTGATCGAGTCCACAACGTTTCTTTCACAATGCAATCGCATGACCATTACTGGTCTTTACCTTTAAGATTTTTTGTTTTTGTTTTGTTTTTTTGTTTTTTTGAGGCCGCCATCCTTGCCAAGCTTTGCTTATGATTGCGGTCTCCTGCACTTTTCCAATAGAAAAGTTCGGATAATACTTTAAATTGATGATTATATGTTTAATAGAAATATTAAGTTTCGTTATCATATGTACATATATTATGTAAAAAAACATTTTGACATGAAGAAATTATTGTTTGTTTATGTTGTATTATACCTTACATTTATATGTTCTTTGTTATTCAGTTATATTTTATATGGAAAACATGCAGAAATAAAATTAAAAAAAACCTTACCAGATATCTTGAAAACCGTTAAAAACGACTATACCTAAATCTGTTGATTTTGTTTGTATAATACAGCGGCTCATAAAATAATAAATTTGTAGACTGTGGCTGATAAAAGTAAAGGACCACAAGGTCATTCTTAATATAATAAATCGGTAATTTTTCTGCTGCTCTGATGAAGTGATAAATAAAAATGAAGAATATTTGAACACAGGATGAAAAAATGAATTGATTAGATATTTGGTACAAAAGTTCAAAGATAATATTGTCAACGTAGATAAGTGGGTCGTTGTAAGATGTGATTTTATTACAGGAGTTTGCATCCTATAAATAATCATATAGTCGCAGCTATAGCAGCAAGAATATGTTTGTTTTAATTTAGAACTCATTATTGCAAATAAGCGTAATAGTTTTTGGCGCACATGAAAACGGTATGTATGTGTGTGTGTGTGTGTGTGTGTGTGTGTATGGGGGGGGGGGGGGGGGGGCTTATAACCCTGTATTTTTATAAGGCATCTTCGCAATGCCTAGATATAGTACCGGTATACTTAAGAAGTACGCCTAAACTCGTCCCCCCCCCCCCCACACCACCTCTCTTCAAAACACTCCGCGCCTCCTGATACAAAAAAACAACATTCTGCGTTATGAATTTTCTTGAAATCCCTTCATAATGACTTATTTTCAAGTATATTTTCGTTATTTGTATGTTTTTGTATTATTGTATATCTTTATCAATTCAATCACTGGCTGCGAAGAAGGCATAAAACGTTCAAGTCAATCCAGTTAATGATTAATTTAAGTTCATTTTATAAATCCATTTATCTATTTATTTATTTAGACGTGAGTTATTTAGACATGGTTTGTTTACCTTTGCTCATTTCTTTTTTTCTATATCATTGAATACAGGTAGAGTTTATCAGCTAGCTCGGTCTCACATACTTCACAACTTTCAATACAGTTGTGAATCAGGAGGGCGGGTAATCTTTGATGACGGAACAAAAAACCGAATGGCTCATTGGCTTGGTGAATGTTCCGACAGATATGCAACCTTCTTGGAATCGAGACCTGCAGGCATGGGGAGAAGAATAATGGGTGCCATTTCATCAGCATTCGGTGGATCAAGAAAATGAGATAATACTTCCTATGTTAAGGGATGATGAATTTCCCAATAAACATGTAGATGAGAAGAGATAGAACAAGCATCATGATATTGGTAATCGGAGCTTTATGAATAGCTATCACACAGCATGTAATATGCAGGTACCAATTAAAACCAAATATTATGTTTTAATTGTAGTTTATTATAATTATAGAAGACTCTATTAAGGGGGCTTTTGTTGCTAACAATGGGTGCAACCATTTGTTGTCCTGATCGTGGGATGCGATAAGAGGGGGTGTTTATAAGGGCATATGTCACACTATCGACGCCTATGTATTGGGTTCGGAAGAGAGGAAGATGATCCATTTGAAAATTTGCCAAGAATTAACGTCACCTCATGCACCCATTTGAATTGGCTAACCTTGAATTTATGTTTATAATATTGTCTCGATAAATGGCTCAAACTTAGATTATAATGAAATAACATGTGGAGTGCCTCAGGACTCACTTCTTGGGCCTCTTTTGTTTATTTTTGTATATTAAAGATCTCATAATTCATCTAATGGTTTATACTTTATAATATTTGCAGATGATACCAAGTTTTGTTTACATAAGAACCCCGATGCATTATTAAATATAGTCAACAATGAGCTCAGATGTGTAAATTAATGGATTTGCTTTCAATGAATGTTCCGAAAAACCCATTGTATGCATTTTAGTAACACCGTTTCAGTTTTATCTGGTAATGTCCTTCTGAATAATACTTCAATAGATTTAGTTGAATCAACGAATTTCTTGGTATTTTCATTGACAACAAAATTTCATGGAAGAAACACACTATGTATACATGTAATTTATTAGATAGAAATGTTGAATAGTTAATAAACTAAGAATGAACTTTCCCTCCAATATATTGCTAAACTTGTATTTTTGAATTATGGGATATTAGCATGGGGCAACTTCTCCAAAAATCAACTGGATGAATTATTGTTGCTACAAAAAAGGGCAATTAGAATCAATTGTCATAAAAACAGATTAGCCCATTCATATCATTCAGATTAGCCCATTCATACTGTTGCTCGGTCTGGAACCCTCACACAAACAAGCATATATCCAAAATCGAGGCAGTACAAAGGCGAGCAGCAAGATTCACCCTCCAGAGATATCGTCGTATGGCCAGTGTCTCGGCCATGATTCAACATCTGAATTGGGAGAGCCTGGAGAGGAGAAGAAATGCTGCAAGCCTCCACCTCATGTACAAGATCCAAAACAACACAGTAGCCATCAATGCACACCATTACACAGCACCCATGATTGCCAGCAACACACGACAGTATCACTCAAAGAAGTTGCTGGCTATCCCATCCCGCACCCAACTCTACCGGAACTCATTTTTCCCTCGGACAGTAACTGCATGGAATGCACTTTCGAAGATCACCCTTGACGCTACTTCACTGGAGGGCTTCAAGGAAGCGCTTCCACCCAGCACCTAGACCAAGAACTAGATAGTTTATTCCTCAGCACTACATCGTGACTTATGGATCCTGCTGAGTATCGTCGTAGAAGTAGAAGTAGAAGTATCAATTGTTTTTAATATTCCAATATTTTAACACCAAACTTGAAATCACTCACTGTCCCTTGAATGTTGATTTATAGCAACTAATGTTGCGCAAGGCATATAGTTGCAGAATGCAAACTTCTATGTACCTTTCTTGTGTTGTTTGCTGCTTGTCTTGTCATGTATAGTCTTGTTTAGCAACGTCCCCTTTTCCCTCATATTTTCCTTGCATTTTCTTCTTTATGATACTATGATATTTAATGTTAGGGAACCTAGTTTAACTTGCCTATTTAACCGTATAACGATATCACCAGTAGTGATCTCTGGTATATGTCTACGGTTGTAATTTGTGTTACTATGTTTCTATACCAAAACCTTTACACACAAAAAAATATTTGGGTAATCTTACTCAAATAGGGAAATAAACTTTGACACTATAGTGACACACTAACTGAATGCATAAACTCATTAAATTGAGATTGATAACGCACAGGAATGAGTTTTGTTAATTTGACATTATAGTGACATGGCAAATGAGTATTTTAAACTAGAAATATCGCAATCTGTATTGCCGCGCAATGCGAATGAAGGCAGTGGCAGCGATTTTGTGTCATCCTTATGTTCGAAGGAGGGACAAATATCCCCTCTCCCCTCCCTGAAACAAAAGGATGACGTACAGATCGCCACTAGTGGCTCAGACTATTGTCAAGATTAGAAGCAGCAGCATCACCAAACACTAAAAAGGTGTAGATTGTACTAAGACACATCTCCATACAACATTTGAAAGAAATCCGTCAAGAAATAAGGCAGTTAGAGCGCATAAAAGACATATATGACCTGTGACCATATAAAAGACGGAACAATGAGGGCAGCTTTGCCCAAAGTGTAGATTGTACCAAGATACATTTCTAATTCTCTATACAAAATTTGAAATAAATCCGTCATGAAATATGATCTGCAGAGCGCAATCTATACACCCACCAAAATATGACCTTTTGACCCTATAGAAGACGGAACACTGGGGGCAGCATCACCAAAAGTTGTAGGTGTGTAGATTATACCAAGGTACACCTTCAAACAAAATTTGAAAGAAATTCGTTAAGGAATGATGCAGTTAGACCGCAAACTAGAGTACCACGAAAACATCTGTCAAAACATGACCTTTGACCCTATAAAAGACGGAACACTGGAGGCAGCATCACCAACATCTTTATGCGTGTACATTATACCAAGATACACCTTTGTTCAAAATTTGAACAAACTCCCTTGAAAAATGTGGTCTTTAGAGCACACACAAACCATCCAAAAAAATATGGCCTTTTAACCTATAGAAGACGGAACACTGGGGGCAGCATTACCAAAAGTTATAGGTGTGTAGATTATACCAAGATACACCTCCATACAAAATTTGAAAGAAATCGGTCAAGGAATAATGCAGTTAGACTGCACACTAGAGTGCACACAAGTCACCCATCAGTATATGACCTTTGACCCTATAAAAGACGGAACACTAGAGGCAGCATCCCCAAAATCTAAAGGCTTGTAGATTATACCAAGATACACCTTCATTCAAAATTTGAACGAAATCCCTTGAGGAATGTGGCCTATAGAGCGCACACAAACCATCCACAAAAATAAGGCCTTTTACCCTATAAAAGACGGAACACTGGGGGCAGCATCACCTAAAGTTATAGGTGTTGAGATTATACCACGATACACCTCCATACAAAATTTGAAAGAAATCCGTCAAGGAATGTGGCAGTTAAAGCGCACACAAGAATATGACGCGGCGGCGGCGGCGGCGTAACGCTGCTGAATCCAAAGTACCCCACCTAATCTTGTGAGTAAATCGCTCCATCTCAACTAGTGAGTAATGCTTCAATTACTCAGTCAGTCAGGTTATTAGGCTCATCACATGTGATTAAATGGCAAATGGGTAATGTAAATTAGTGAGTTATTTAACTAAATGTTGGGAGTAAATTGCGATTTGTCATACAAATAAATAATATAGCCTGGCGTATGGGCCTCGCGATTGCAGGACTTCGCTAGCGCGCTGCCTTCGCCATGCACTCCATACACTTCGGTCGTGCACAAGAAGAGCTTCAAAATGTCAGCATCAGATCTAGATTCTATATCTAATCGGTAGCCTTAACTTGTTTTAGAAAAAGTCTGAATAAAATTCAAGGGACCCCCTTCAGTAATATTACTACTAACTGATTCAAAATTAAGAAAAATCAAATCTACTTACACTTATTCTGTGGCTCGTCGGCCGCTAAAAACGTAACGGGTACGTACGTGTGTACATTGACTGTATATTCAACAATGATGTGTAATCGTCCATGACCTAGCATCATTTATTCATTCATGAATGAACCTGCATTCATTCAGCAGATGTACGAGATTTATTGTACTATTACCAACGCTCCTTCTCTCCCCTTTCCTTTTCTTCTCTGCAAGTCACTCTTTTTTTTTTTTTTTTTAATTGTTGCATCTAAGTTGAGGGCTGCGGGCACGTCAAGCTACTTTGCTTATTTATCTAGCCCTCCTGCATCTAATGTATGTTAATTATGCATTCAATATATTTGTTTAATTTCGTTTATTATCTGTATAAAATGATATGCAATTAAATTATTGTATCAAACCATATATTATGTTCATGAAAATGTATAATGAAAAAAATAAAAAAGATGCAGAAACCAATAAATCAAATCAAATCAAATCAAATCAAATCACGAACGCGTACGAATATTCACCAGCGAAATATTTACGCGCATGATATACAAAGAGTAAGATAGCTCCTAAGACGAGTACAGCTTCGAAGAGACTGAGGTTGTTGTTTTTTTTTACTCATCCAACGAATAAAGAGCCTGTGACATATTAGGGAGCAAAAAGCCACTCTACACACTTGTTAATATTTTTACTCATTCGGTCACTAAAGTTGGAGAATACTCATCCAATATTAACTTCCATGTACTTTAATGAGTAAAAAGACTCATCGAGAAAATAATCGGGTCACATACTCGTTTTAAATATCATGTGTGTAAAATTTTACTAAGAGAAAAGTGGTGTATTCACCAAATGTGTAAAATAATGCATTTATTAGATATATTCTCTCGACTGAATGAGTGAGCTACGATTTTTACTCACTATACTTAGTTCCGTTTGTGTGTGTGTACCATTCTGTACTCATGTTATACTGTGTGTTGTATTAATTCCTGATTTTGTATTTTGTATTAATTGATAGTACATGTATGTTCATTGATGTTAAATACATTGAGAAAAAGCCGGAAAATATTTGTTATGCCATGTAATTGTGCATGATCAATTAAATTGAACTTGAACTTAAAATTACAAGCTATGCTTTTCTAGGTTTCCTCCGCAATGTAGCAAGCAATTATCTTCCTATTGTACCTTAGTGTGTATATTTCTCGTTTGTTAATATTTTAATTGGAATGATTTTGTAAAAGAAAAAGCTTTGTAAATTGTATTTGCTGTTATTGTAGAAATAAATGAAGAAAAAAAACACACGCCCCGATGTATATTTGATGTATTCTCTACCTTTTTAAAATATTAAATGAAACCTATGCCTATGTCAAACTTTACAGATCTCATTCAGTATTTCAAACTCAAATTGTATCGGTTATTATCATGCCATGTATATATATGAGGGAGCCTTACAGAATATTCAAACCTTGCACTCAGTGCTTCAGTGTGAGAGAGCTTTATAGAGAAACATAACCTCATCTGATCATGCATTCCGATAAATTGTTGTTTTATTCAACATTTTGTGGGGACTGACGTGTCACCTCCTCCCATTGTCGCCCCCGTTTGCAAGAAATGTTGAACCGTCGTGAATACTATTTCTTACGCTCGGTACTGTTTACTCAGAGGAGGAGGGGGGGGGGGCGACATTTAAAAATGGGCTGATGAATCTTGCATAGGCCTAATATAGAGCAAACAATGACAATGTATACCCTCGCTTTTTCTTACTCTTCACTAGGAAAATCTTTCTGCCTTGAATCGAACCCGGGTCTCTTGCTGAGAACACAAAATAGCTGGGATAATTATCAGTCGGTCAACTATATTTCCGCTCGCATCTTTTCTGCCCCTCTCATGATTGTATGCACTTCTGTCCATCCCTCCCCTTTTCTTATCTCCCACTTTCTCTCTCTATCTCTCCTTCTTTCTCTCTCTCTCTCTTCCTGTGTTCTCGATCTCTACGTCCAACTCGTCATCCATGTCCAAATCTGGCTTTATTTCTCCCCCTTTTACGTCTGCATTTTTGTGTTTCCCTTCTTTCTCTTTCATGATATCTCTCTCTTTCTTTCCCCTCCCTCCTTCTCTCTCTTTCTTTCTCTCTCTCTCTCTCTCTCTCCTCTACCCCTCTCATACACAAGCGCCTACACGCTTACACGTCCATATACCTAAACATCTCCATGCACCCTATCTTATCTGAGTAAAATCAACTGTGCATGTGCTCATTTATTTCATTAGCATTTATATCTTACAAAATCATTCTTTCCAAATTCCATTTCATTTGGAAATGAAGTGAGATTAGCGATTGAATTATTTAATCGTGTCATTTTTTATTATCTAAATAACCAAATACATCTGGCAAACGCACGTATGGCTTACACAAATTACGATTACTCTTGACTATAATTGTTAATAACATGCCCGATATCCTGCTACTTTCCAAGCGTTACCAGTGAGCTTATTCCCAGTCATTCCTTCTCCATGTTCGTGTAAGGTTTATTATATTAAGTAACAAATGTCAGGGAATCATTTGATAATTTATAAGGTTTCACATCGTCTCATACATTTAGCTCAGCTAGCTCAGAACGAGCAGAGACTTTCAATGTACAAGTTGACGTATCTAATTTAACATAAACCTGCACCGGTCGTTTTCCGTTACATCACAGAGCCTGACCCCCTTGTTTACATCAAGTTGAGAATAAATGCAAATTCATTTAAATCATGTACCCCTTCATTTCAAGTTCATTCATTCTTTGTCAAACATAACCCCTGCCCTCGAACTTGTCTGTTTGCACTGGGTGTTTCATTGTTTGCTATCAGATAATACTGGAATTCTTGAAGTCATCTCTAGATAAGCTCTAATTTGTTAGTAGATTTATGAAAGCAAATGCAGTATGTAATGCTACAGATGAGGGTGATTGAATAAATCATACAACAAGGATCAACGTCAACATTTATACAACAAATAATACACATCATAATGTAACCTTTCCCCTCGGTAATTCCGAAACATTACCAGACTGTTTTAAAATTACCTCGTGCTAATGATCCCTACCGACGCCCTTACTCATGTGTATTATTTGTATATTGATTTGATGTAGCAACTGATGATCACTCTGCCTCACACTTTTGAAGCATCTCTCTTGTCAGTCCAGTCCATGAGGAGATAACATGCAGAATGTACATACCAGGGAGAACAAAATACTTCATAAGAGCCAGTTAGGAACGGTTACATTAATACCTGATTTGTATTTTTGAACGATCTCACGAAGCTCAATTATTTACGCTTGCATGTCATCTTTAGATGACCCCGCTTCCATGTGATTTTTCGGTGTTAAGCAGAGGCAGCCCTCCCGGGGGGCAGGGTCGGCACAGTGCCCCCCCCCCACTTTTTTAAGCACCCGAAAAGTACCCCTTTTTACATAGGAAAAGTGCCCCTTTTACTTTGACATGTGCCCCTATTAATTTGTAAAAGTGCCCCTTCCCCTTTTCAACTCTGATAAGTGCCCCTTTTTTGGACACGTGCCCCTTTTCCTTCGACAATTTCCCATTTTCCTTTGCAATAAGTGTCCAATTTCCATTCTCATAGGTGCCCTTTTTAATCTCTAGTAAGTGCCCCTAGTTAGGTACGAGAAGTGCCTCTTTTCACTTTTGATAAGTGCCCCCTTCACCTCTGATAATTGTCCTATTTAAATCTGAGAGGTACGTGCCTCTTTTACTTTGACAAGTGCCCCTTTTTCTTTGTAAGAAGTTCCCCTTTTAATATCTTCCCCCATTTTAACTCGGATAAGCGCACCTTATATTTTCACAAAATTGTGCCCTTTTTCCTTTCTAATAAGTCCCCTTTTTTCCTAATGATAAGTGCCCCGTTAAAAAAAAAACCCTTCCCCTTCTCATAAGTGCCCCTTCTCTGGTAATTGACACTTTTCAGGTACGAGAAGTTACTCCTTTTCACTTCTAGATAAGTGCCCCCTTCACCTCAGATAAATGCCCCTTTAAAATCTGACCGGTGCCCATTTTCTTTTAACTAATGCACATTTTCCTTTATTACCAGTGCCCCTTTTTCATTCCCCTTAGTGCCACTTTTTATATCTGGTCATTGCCCTTTTTCAGGTGCGATAAGTGCCTCTTTTCACTTCTGATAATTTCCCTTTTAACAATATAAATAATATCTTATAAATGCCCCTATCAAAATCTGATGGGGCCCCCTTTTCCGTCGACAAATGCACATTTCCTATTCTCATGACTGACTTGTTTCATCCCTGGTGAGTGCCTCTTTAAGAGAATGTAAGAAGTGCCCCATTTCACCTCTGATAATTACTCTTTGTACTTTGGCACATGCTCCTTTTCTTTCCTGATAAGTGTCCTCTTTTTCTCTCATCATTAAACGCGCCCTAGCTAATTTCAAGCGACTATGAGCAATTTCCCCCAAAGCTCACTCGCGTTATATTACTTATCAAAGGTCTTTTCAGTCTTCCGTTATGAGAATGTGCTTACAATACCTGTAATAACCCCATTAGGATTGTTTTTTTTCCCTCTTTATAAGATGTAAATTTTCGCACTGCGACCTCACACATCTTAAAATTTTTCCTCGCTCGCTTCGCTAGCTCGCAACAATTTTTTAGACAATCAAAAACAACTGCAATATCTTATATGGTGTATAAAGTGAAACAAATACTGAAATCATCCCTGATTGTTGTAATCACAATGTATGGGAATATATAATAGTGTCTATACCAATTTCTAAAAAATTGTATATTTTCGCTTTGAGATTTCCCTTTGTAGGTGCCCTTTTTTCCCCCAGAAAGTGCCCTTTTTTCTTGGTGCCCCCCCCCCCACTTTGGAAGTCGCTCGGCCGCCCCTGGTGATAAGTCTTTGGACATAATACAGGCTTATACTAACTCAGGTCTGAATGTTGCCAAAAATTGACGAGAAAGGCGCCAGCAGATTTTCGTTAAAATGCTTTGCTACGATAAGGCACTGCAAAGAAAGCTTCCAGCTCAGTATATACCATTGACCATAGAAATAGATTTTATAATCGCACAGTACTTTTTAACGAAAAAATTGCTTGCAATAATCAGGTAAAAACAGCTAGATGAGCGATATACTGACAACATCTTAGCTACGAATAAGCGTAATGACGTAATGACTATAAGAGGCGTGGCACATCTAGTTTTAACCGAAGCCGAATTACTGCGCATGCTTCAAGAGGAAGTACCGCCCAAAGGCTGGGCTTCCACGGGCAAATAAACAATCATGTGATACGTCGTAAACCAAACTTTACCTGTTAACTATTAACACAGGACACCATGCAATCCACAAAATCAGTTTTCTTCCGTCATCATATCACAACGTTTCTTTCTCACACGTTCCTGAACGGCTTTACAAGTTTTTTTTTGTGAGAGTAAATGAGAGAGATTTCCAGAATGGCGGAAGCACGGCAAATCGTTGTGGCGTTTCTCTCGCTGTCGACTGAATCGTGCACAGATCAGTTTATCAAACGTATTGCGAATATTAATCCTCAATTAAATTGCATTTCTCTGAAGCTCACGCACCAAGACTTACAGTCGTTCACGCCGCGAGGAGAATACGATGCCGTCGTTCTGTTGCATTTAAATACACAAGGTCATAATTCCATCACTGACGTAGCAGACGCCAGGTACAACAATCTCTTACCCCAACTCAAGCAAAAATATGGTATGTTTAACTTATGTATTTTAAAAGCATCTTCCTCAAACTTGAACTTCTCCATACGAGTTTACAAACTAAAACTATGCAGACCCACACTTGCCGTACACAGTAGCGTGTCAAGCGGTGGTGGGCAGGCCCGTAGCCAGAGTTTGATGTTTGGGGGCACATACATGTAATCGATCGAGGTAAACAAAAAGGGGTCTAAAAAAGTTCAACCGATCTTGGATTTGTTTTTCTTGGGGGAGGGGGGGGGGGGCACGTGCACCCCGTGCCTTCCCCCTCCCACCGGTTTCCTTTCATTTCATTGAAACAAAAAATGAAACCGCTGTGAAGGAAGGGGATAGTGAGCAATTAAAAAAGTTGTTTTGCTCAACAGGGGGGGGGGGGGTGGTAGTAAGCACTATATAACATATTTGTTTGAATTTACTCCATATCCCCCCCCCCTCCCTTGA
Organism: Strongylocentrotus droebachiensis; assembly: GCA_035222895.1. Taxonomy (NCBI): domain Eukaryota; kingdom Metazoa; phylum Echinodermata; class Echinoidea; order Camarodonta; family Strongylocentrotidae; genus Strongylocentrotus; species Strongylocentrotus droebachiensis. The sequence continues at coordinate 72,301 of JAVYIG010007916.1, forward strand.
GCAAAAAAAAAAGAAAAAGGAAAATTAGATGTTACCATTTTTGTTTTTCTTGTTTTTTGCTAGGGATGGGGGCCCATCATTTGTTCAAACTTTTCTTTTGCCAGGGGGGGGGGGGGGGGGGCGGGCCTGTCGCCCCAGCCCTTCTAGTGCATCCGCGCCCGCATTAGTTGTACTGTTCGCAAACCTCAAAAGGGATCCTTGTGAGCCTTACACTGTATAATCATCTTATACATATCGATCTATTTTAGACGCACCAGTGTGCGCTACCTAGTATGACAAAAGCATTGTTGGTAATAAGAAGAAAAATTGAAAAGAAAAAGAAAAATGGGGAGGGGGAGGGCAAAAAGAGACAAAAAGGAACAAAACATGCAATGAAATCTGTGTCCATATTTTCTTTCTTTCTAATTCTCCTTTGCTTGCTTTCAGAAAGTTACTTAGTTTTTAAAAGCAAAATATTTTTTTTTTTGCTCGTTTTTTTTACCACGCTATACACGTCTTTGATTTTTGTTATCATTATTTTTCGTTTTTTTTTTTTTTTTCATTATGCGGAAAAAATTATTATCATTATGACAAAATTAAATGTAAACTTGCCATTTTACAGATAATTTATTCTCTGCGCCCTCTTTTTTATGCAGCACGTTAAAAAAGTATCTGGCAAATAATAATTTCTAACACAGGTACAATATTTAAATCTCAATTTCCAATGCAGCATATATTTTCAATTTCAAAACAAGCTGCTAGTGAACAAAGTTATTGATTCTTTTTAAGCTGTATATTAGAACATATTTAGAAGATATTCATGGATTATCTGTCGAATTAAATTCAGTATAATGCTTTTTGAGCATATTTAAGATTGATTTAGATTGTATTAATAGTACTTGTCCACTGTTACTTTGTGTTGTCTTATTATAAATTATAATTGTAGCCATCAAAAGGTTGTCCTCAAAATTAATCCCTAATTCATTTGACATACCTTCATGTGTACCGACCTATAAAAGAACATATTTTCCTCATACAATTCTCAACATTTTCTTTCGACAGGTCCCGATCGTGTTGCTGTCGTTGTTCACTCCATGACTAGCTTAAGTCAAGCCTCCAGGACCGCCCTTATGATGGTCTTCAGGAAGTCTCAGAAAACCACCTTCGAGTGTTCTGAATGCGTTATCCAATGCAACGATCCGGCTGAAATGGAAGTTCGAGACCTTTCTAAACTTATTCATTTCCTTGAAGAAGCACCACGTCATGCAAAACCGATACCTTTTCTGGAAGCACATTCGTCAACAACGGCGAGTGGAGCAACAAGAGTTGACAACAAGACTGAAATTCAAGGATCGCATTTACAGGAACAAATTCCAGAACCTAATTCCACTTCGACGGCATCGAATGATTCAAGCATCGTGGGAAATCACAGTAGCCCTCCAAATAATAGTAATCTTACTTTGTTGATTGATAACAATGAAGATAAAGAGCAAAAGATGTCGACTAGTTCCTCTTCCTTGACCTCCGCTGACACTCAGCGATTACCGACAGGGCCAGGAGACTCTACGAATTGCTCAACGTCTTCTCAGGAGGATGGTACCAGTAGGGATCTTTCTCATGCCACTGATTACGAATTTCCTATCAAGCACAGGAAAGCCGACGAAGCAGATGATAAATCATCAACTTCAGACCTGTTGTCACCATGTGCGCACATGCCTTATGTTGACAATATCTCATGTTCAAGTCAGGACAATTCAAATTCAGGCCATACCTTAGGATCAACCCAGTGTCAAACTCAAGCAACCCCCCTGGAACAGTCCTACCCTACGACGAGCTGTAAAGGACATTCCCAAGCAATGAGCACTTCTTGTGCATCAGGGACCTCGACAATTACCCAAACACGTGCCCCCTCGACTTCTACTGTAGTACAGCATGGACCCGACAATAATACCAGTCAACAAGAAACTGTTTACGGCGACTACCCTATGGCCTTGGTGGTTCTTTCCGGTAACCATGATGATTCTCGAAAGGATGTTGAACAATGTTTCCCTGGAAAGACGATAGCGTCGGTGGACGACTGGAAACAACTTAAAAAGAACTGGCATTTGTTTACAGCCATTCTGATCGATGTGGGGAAACCAGTTACTCCTGATGGAAATCAGAAGGTGGAAGGAGCTGTGTCGGCTTGTCTGAAAAACATGTGTATGTTATATTCAAACGTTCTAAAATACGAGAAAATTCACAACGAACCACAGCTTTCATAATACAAATACTAGCGAGTATACTGTTAAATTTTATATTGATCGGAATGTCCCTTAACAATTTTTTGAATAACAATTAATAAATGACACATATTTGTAAAGCTTAGATCCTCCTCTTTCATTTGATGCAACTCATAATAATGCATATTTCACGCATGAGTGATTAAAACAGTTTTGAAGAGAGGACACCAAAAAGTCATTTGGCGGGCGGTTTCTGAATTTCAAATAAAAAATCAGATTTGTAGAAAGTTCAATTTCTGCCCTTTCATAAATATGACACCTCAATCAGGAAAAAACGACCCAGGAATAACAAAGTTCTGTTTGTTTAAAGTAATGCTTGCATTTCCATAATTTGATCAAACGAGTTCATTTTCACTGGCTGCCAGCCGTAGCAACAAATAGAGTTGACAAAAGACTTAGCTCCGTTTCGTTGACGATCAGCCATTTATCAAGTCTTTCGTCTTCTTTGTGAATCAATATTTCAGTACTCCCTTTTACCTGAAAAAGGGTGAATATTCGGGGGATATCAAGTACATTATGAATCATACACAGAACATTTTGTTAGCCCCACGAACGGAAATACGTTGCTATCTATATCATCGAAAGGCTACCAAACTTGGCCCTCTTAAAAAATTACCTTGTATCCAATGTTTTATATCGTGTATAATCATCTCTATCTTTTCAGATGAGAAAATGAATGTAGCGCTTTTGATGCCCATTCCTGCAGCCCCCCTGTCAGCCTTCGAGAGTAAGTTGGATGAGTCATTATTATAATAATCACCTTCAATGTTCATACAAAAGGCTCATGTCATTTAGGACTTTAATCAATATAAACATGAGATAACTCTCGAGCTATAGCTCTAGGCTTCGTTGTTAGTATTGAAACAATATTAATTGATTCGATATTTAAGCTAAACTTGAGCCCTGGGCCCCGTCTTACAAAGAGTTACGATCGATCCAAATCAATCGTAAGTCCTCCAATCAATCGCAAGTTTGCAGTCTCCTATCTCTTATGTACATAGTTACGATTGATATCAATCGCAAATAAGTTACGATTGATATCAACTCTTTGTAAAACGGGGCCCTGGTGTGGGAATCGTATTTTTAGAGAAAATTCCTACGATTTATTCTGGATTGTTTATCGTCCAGTAGATTGGTTGTTTGAACCAGTGAAAATGATAAAAACAAACGCACAACAAATTACTGGGCATCATCTTCGATAAAAACCAAAACCAAAACTCCCATTTGCACATGGTTGGGCCTGCTTACCCGGAATTCCTTATCTTTCTATGCTCATTACTCAGCCACTATCACTGCTATACATTTTCTACCAACATTCCTTGGCAAATAACATTTATTTGTAATCTTGAACATTCAGGGCAAGTTCCGTTGGCTTATGTGAGAATTCTGTTCTTCTATATTTACCAGAACTAAAGTTTATCATTTATTCCCTTATCACCAGCATCTTTACACAACTCTGAAAAAACAGCCGGAACAATTTAAGATTTTCACTAACAATAAATGTATCAGAGTCATAGTCAGCGTATAAGTAATAATCGCTAAAGTATTTAGTTGGGAGTTTAATGGTCGCAGACTCATTTAAGTGTAGGTATTAGATAACCTGAAAATATACACTGATGCGATCATAACATACATACTTGACTAAAGTATAATCATGACAATCAATCATTTTGGTCTTATTTGCCCAAGATAGACACATGAATATTAATACTGCTTTTGATGTGGGTCGTATAAAAGAAAGAGAACTGGGCCCCGTCTTACAAAGAGTTGATGTCAATCGTAACTTATTTGCGATTGATATCAATCGTAACTATGTACATAAAAGATAGGAGACTGCAAACTTGCGATTGATTGGAGGACTTACGATTGATGTGGATCGATCGTAACTCTTTGTAAGACGGGGCCCTGATCAGATTTAAGGATCAGTGGGTAAATTTCACACACCCATTTAATCGTAACATTTGTTTCATATTGCAATTACTTGAAAATACTCATTGAGCCTATTCTTATCAAACTGCACTGAAGTATGTAAATTAATTATATTGAGGTTTATGACGAGCCACGAAATATCAATGGTAACAAAAATATCGTACAAGAACAGAAAAATATTGTCTTTCTATATCTGTTTAACTTGTTTTATAATGCTCATAACATAATTAGTAGACTGTGGCTGATCAGATTTAATGACCACAGGGCCATTCTAAATCTAGTAAATCTTTATTTTTTCTGTTGCTCGGATGAAATGATAAACAAAATTTCGAAATATTTAACACAGAATGACAACATGAATTGATTAGATATTGGGTCCAAAAGGTCGAAGTCAGACTTGTTATATCAACGTAGATAAGTGGGTCGTTTTAAGATATGATTTTATGAACAAGAGTTTGAATCCTGGGAATAACCATATAGTCTCAGTTATAATTCATAGGGGGAGGAGGGCTAACACACATGTACTATTTTATTAGGCATCTTTGACAATGCCTAAATATCGTATACTTGATAGTTCGCCTAAACTCGTTCCCCCCCCCCCCCATACCACCTCTCTTCAAAACATTCCGCGCCCCCTGATACAAAAACACATACTGCGTTCTGAATTTCCTTGTAATCCCGCCATAATGACTTATTTTTAAGTATATCTTTGTCAATTCAACCACCGGCTGCGACGTAGACATAAAACGTTTAAGTCAATTCAGTTAATGATTGATTTATTCATTTTATAAATCCATTTAATTTTATTTATTTATTTATTTAAACGAGAGTTATTCAAACATGCTATGTTTACCTTTTCTCATTTCTTTTCTATATCATTAAATTCAGGTAGAGTCTATCAGCTTGCTCAGTCTCACAGACTCCGCAACTTTCAATACAGTCGTGAATCAGGCGGGCGGTTAATTTTTGATGACGGCACAAAAAACCGAATGGTTCATTGGCTTGGTGAATGTTCCGATAGATATGCAACCTTCTTGGAATCGAGCACTGATGGCTTAGGGAGAAGAATAATTGGTGCCATTTCATCAGCATTCGGTGGATCAAGAAAATGAGATAATACTTCCAGTGGCGGATCCAGGGGCTCAATTGGCGACCCTTGAATTTATGTTTAGAATATTTGTCTCCATAAATTACTCAAACTTAGATTATAATGAAATAACATGTGGAGTGCCTCAGGACTTACTTCTTGGGCCTCTTTTTGTTTATTTTGTATATGAAATATTTTCAAAATTCATCTAATGTTTCATCTTTTATATTATTTGCAGATGACACCAATATTTGTGTTCACTTAAAAACCCCGATACTCTATTACATAAAGTCAACAATGAGCTCAGATGTGTTAATGAATGGATTTGTTCCAATAAGCTTTCAATGAATGTTCAGAAAACCCATTGTATGCATTTTAGTAATACCGTTTCAGTTTTATCTGGTAATGTCCCTCTTAATTGTATTTCAAGAGATCTAGTTGAATCAACGACATTTCTTGGTCTTTTCAGAGACAGCAACTTTCATGGAAGAAAAATATTATATATACATGTAAATTATTATCTACAAATGTTGGAGTAGGCCCTAGTTGATAATCTAAAAATACCCCTTCCTGCAATAAATTGCGAATTTGTATGATACCCTTATCCTTCCATATTTTAATTATTAGATATAAGCATGTGGCAACTCCTTCAAAAATTAACTGCATAACTTAAATTTGCTACATAAAAGGGCAATAAGAATCATTTGTTATAATAACAGATTAAACCACCACCGCATAGATCATTTGTTTATTCTATTTTTTAAATAAATAAATGATTTATATAATCTGCGTCTGGGTTGGATTATGTACAAACTGAATATGGACGAGTTGTCTCTTGCGTCAACTTTGTTGTTGTAGTTGTTTTTTGTTTTTGTAATCATTTGTTTTGTGTAATCATGTTCTGTGTGTATAGTATTATAATTAGCATATTATTATTATCAATATGTTACGATGTTTCAATCGCTTATTATATTCATTATGTATATCTTATTTTGAATTTTTATATGATATTCATTTGTACATGTATTCAAATATGTTATTCAGAGCTTTTTATTTTCAATAAATGGCCTGTCGGAGGGTCCAAAAATTGAAGAAGAAAAACCTTTTAGTGCATGATAGCTGCAGATTGATGCAAACTTTAGCGTCCTTTTCTTGTGCTTGTCTTGTCATGTATAATCTTGTTTCGTATCGTCCCCTTTCCCCCCATCTTTTCCTTGCATTTTCTACTTTATGATACTATGATATTTTATGTTAGGGAACCTAAATTACAAGCTATACTTTCCTAGGTTTCCTCCACGAAACAGCAATCAATTATCTTCTGAGTGTCAATTGTATGCTTTTACTCACTATGTACCATAGTGTGGATATTTCAAGTTTGTTAATATTTTGATTAGAATGACTTTGTTAAACAAAATGCTTTGTAATTTTGTTTACTGTTATTGCAGAAATAAATGAAATGAAATGAAAAAGATATACACCCCGATGTTTATATGTATTCTCTATAGCTCATGTCAATCCTAAATGAAACATATGCCTATGTCAAAGTTTACAGATCTCATTCAGTATTTTCAAACTCAAAATGTAGGCCTATCTGTTATCATGATGCAATGTAGGCAGGCGCGTACGCAGGGGGTGGGGGGGGGGGGGGGGGGGGTCGAACCCCCCTCAATTGTTTTGGAGGAAACCCCCCTCCCCCTCCTCAATTTATTTTTTATTAAACAAAAAAGGTGACCCAAAATAGGTGACCTTACCCCCCTCCCCCTCCCCCTCCTAACTGAACGAAATATCGGTCGGCCAAATTTGCAAATTTTCGGGACAAAAAAGCAAATGTTCTCTTACCCCCAGAATATTGAAACTTTGAACTCAATAGTGCTCCAGTGTGAGAGAGATAGAAACACATAACCTCATCTGATCATGCATTCCTATATATACATTTTTGTTTAATTCAACATTTTGTAGGGACGTATCACCTCAGTCGCCCCTGTTTGCAAGAAAGTGAGAGTTAGGCCCGAGTAAATTAGGCCGTGGGTGTGGGAGTGTGTGTCCGCTTTCCAAGGTAGGAAGGTTTTAATTTGTCAATCTTAAAACAATGGTGGCCTAACCAGGCACTGTAAATTTAGAGTCGGTATTAATGTACAACATAGAATCTGATTAAACTTTGGGTTGGACATCTCGCCCGTAGTAGGACTTACCTCTGCCACTTTCGCCTGCGACCTTGAATTTTATCCTAGATGTTGAGATGATATATTGTGATAAAATATTTGCTAAAATAGTGAATAATGATAAAAATGATAACAATAATAATATTTATCATTATTGAGAAAGACTTCTCTAATTTTTTTAAAGCATCGCTTATGGTTGCAGTCTCCTGCATTTTTTTCAACAGATAGTTTGGATAATACTTTAAATATATAATAATATGTTATAGAAATATTAAGTTTCGTTATTATATGTACATGTAAAATACACATTTTGACGAGTCAAGAAGTTATTATTGTTTTTATATTTGGCAATATACCTTGCGTTTATATGTTCTTTGTTATTCAGTTATTATATTTAGAAAAATGCAGAAATAAAATCAAAATAAAATCAAAAATATATGTCACAAAATAAAAGCATTAAACTATAGTCATTAAAATACTCGTATCATTTCTCGCTTATAGGTTATACAACCATTTTTGTTGGGCTATTATTTCAGGTATTGTTGTTATTTCTTCATTACAATAAATGAAAAAATCGTTTATTATTATTTTTTTATATTTTTTTTATAGCAATCTAGCATTCACGGACCCGTTATAAAGACGGATGAACAAAAAGATTAGTCTCTCCGGCTTTGAAACATTTCCCCCATTAAAAGTCCGCAAAATGCTAGTTTTCAAGCATAACATCCGTGTTATTGTTAGTCATCAAAACTTGAGAATATATGAATTGTAAGACTGTACGTACTAGCTGTTATTTATTCTGCCAATGTCATTTTGATACACCAAGATGCTAAAAATTATAGGCTTGGCTAAATATATAGAGTCAAAATAGAGTACATAATTATACAGACTATTCCGATGTCGTCTGCTATGTAAAGCTTGATAACCGCACCTAATTATGTAATGCAATTTGTTTGGGAGCTGCGGAAGTTACGAGTATGTTAATGCATGGAACTTGAGTTTTAATAGTTCTACAATATTATTAGGGGCTTAAAATCAAATCAAATATAATCAGATCACACCAAACCAAATCAAACCAAACTAAATCAAATCTGATCAAATTAAAATGACCTGCTGTTTTTTCAATTTGGTTGGGCATCTTTTAGGTTACCATAAAAATTGTGTCTGCTGCATCCACAGCAGAATTATCCATGCTGCACGTGAATCGAATGCAGGAGAACGTACACACATGCATGTGCGGTAGGACAAATACAGTAAACCGAACCAAACACAACATGAGAACCACGACCACAGGCCGGAATCCCAGGTAGAATTTCACCGAACGTGAGTTTAATTTTCATTAATATTTGTCTACATGAACTGCTCCAAGACTACTTGTCTAGAGTCTGTAGATCTACTCTAACTTAGATTGAGTATATTAATGTTTAACGTTAATAATATAATGCACGCATTAGCAGATCATAATGAATCACTCCCGCAAAGCGCAGAGTCAATGCTAATGCGTATTGACCGCTAGCACTGCACTACGTGTTAATAGGCAGTATTTGACTACATGAATGGTTAATACACTCATTACACACAGATGCACGCAATCATGCCGATGCGGCTGATTGGCAAGTTTGACTAGTGGACTCACAATTTCAATTTTTAAATAATTCTTTCTAACATCGGAAAGTTGAAAAAATTGTATGTTACTGCTATTTAGGTGTCATCATGCATCAATCGTCACTAAAGTACAGATTTTGAGTGAAATCAGTTGAGTTTTGTACAGTGCCAGACTGCCAGTGGTGTTTGAAATGTTGAGAATCAATAGCACAGCTTTTAATACACAGCCAGGATAATAATGCACCTACATGTTTGTGTGGTCACAATCACAGCTGCGAGCAGTGTGACACAGTGTGTTTGTTTGTCATGACAAATGAATGATGTAGCTATATTACACCAAAAAAATTTCTTCTTCAAATCTGGGCAAACCATACATCAAATTAAAGCTCCTGATGAGAGAAATCCAATGGTGAAGAGATAATTTGAATCGGAGGTTCTTTCACTGAGTTATGGCTTGTCAAAGGTGTCAATTCCCCCTATGTCTTCTGCCGCACCTTCTAGAAATAACTGGGCTCTTACTCTCTAATCTTTCATCAGGGTTTCCAAATACAAAAATACACTTATTATTCATCAAATCTAAGCTTTTTCTATGAGGAATACAGTGGCAAAAAAGATATGTAATAGAAAGTTCCTTATAGAAAGTTCCTAGTACTAGTAGAAGCGGTATGTATCACTTAAAATTTCACCTAACGGGAGGGAAAAGTGAGCACCCATCAAGATTTCCAGGGTGAAATTTTGTTATGTACTTAACACACATCAAGGAAATTGGAAGCCTTTGGAAAATGCAATTATTTTGTAATACCTTTCATGGAACTTATTTAATGTTCTTCCTCCTCAATCACCAGATCACCAGCTTCCAGATCGTCTTTGAGCCTGTAAGTGTACACTGTCTCCGGTGCCTCTGAGTAAACAATGTTTGTACCACGATGGATAACCTGGCACCTTCATAAAGACAAAGGAAAGATGGCATTAGCTCCAAAAACAAAAAACAAAACAAAAAGAAAATCATGAATGAGGCAAGGAGCATCATGTGACTAGAAACTAATCATGAAAAAAAGGTTTTCTAACACAACCTCATTAAAGTAGAAAGATGAAGAAACAAAATCAGGCAGACTGTGACAAACGAACAAGAATAACAAGAGGGAAATACATGCACAAAATGACAAAAGTAAACCAAACATAAATATATAGATAAAATCAACAACAACAAATAAATGCATGCATGCACAAAATTCAACTAAAAAGAAAAAAATGTAAAAAAATAAATTGAAAAGGTCAACAGCAAAATCAAAGGGTAAGTTCATTGTGTTAGTTCAACATTTAACAATATATCATGCAAAATATTCATCAAACGCAACAAAGAAAAACAAAAACTTCAACAGATGTAAGGATGTCTAGTAAGCAATTTTAATGAGAAACAGAGATGTGAAGGGAATGTGAAATGTCTGGACTCGACAGATGTATCATCTGAAATAGAAAAAACACATTAGTGGACAATGTTTTATGTACCTAAATCCTGTATGTTGACAAAACAATGGTCAACCGCTCGAGAACAAGAACTTGAGCCATGCGGTGGAGCAGAAAGCTGAGCCATGCGGTGGAGCAGAAAGCTGAGCCATGTGTAAAACAATGATGGCATGATAGCATTTCTCACTTGTGATACAATCCTTCCTGACCACCAATTCGGTCCTTCGTCTGTGTTAAAACGATGTCGAACATTCTTGCTAACCAGACTAGTGCCGCTTGGTTCATCCTCAGTTGTCTTCTCTACAAGGCTTTCCCGTATAAGTTGTTTAACATTTTCTGCAAGCTCTCCTGCTGACAATTGGCGCCTCTTTTTAGCACCATCTTCCTCAATTTGTACAGAGAAATTGAAGGAACTTGGATCATTAGCCTTTTGTTGAAGCACATTTTTTCTGAACCTGATCTGTGCCTTGAGAAGGTCGACTTGTTCTGTATTTGTGAGCCCTTTCATCGTTTGTGCTACTTGTTCCTCGGTTTGCAACAACCCCCAATAGAGTATGTCATTAGCTTGTTTGATCTTTGTGTTCAGCTGTTTCTGCCTAGCAGCTTCAGCTTTTTGGAACTTCTCCTTCAACTGTTCGGTCTTCAGTACTTGGATTTGTTTCTCCCTATCTTTAAATTTCTTTTGAATTTGGCCCACTTTCTTCCGTGACTCTTTCATGATCTGCCTTTCCTCCTCTTCACTTTTGGCATCGAGCCATTCTGATGTCTTGTTCAGTGTGAACATCACACTTGCCTCTGCAGAAATGGTCGAGATGTGTGGTTTGGTACGAAGAAGCTGGTCATAGAATGCAAAGATTGTTTCACAATACTTGTTATGCTTGGCAGTCCCTTTGGCTGCATTCCGTACATCTTCTGGGACATCTTCATATCGCCCCCCTGGTAGATGATCATGGTAAAGCTTTTGAGTCAACTTAGCAAGTGCAGGAAAAAATGCTTCTAGGATGACTTGACAGTCGGCGTCACACTCTGCTTCTTTGATAAGAGCTTTGAACATCACATCCTCCTTTACTCCAGCATCAGGGAAGGGTCTGACTTTTCCTGCAACAAATTCTTCCATGTTGCCATTGGATATGTCCTTCAAGAACGTCACCAACTGAAGGTAACGATTATTCATATCCAAGATATGAATACTTGGGTCCTCGATGAGGTTCCACAGGGGGGCTGTAATGAGTTTCGATATCAAGCCAAGAGCTTTACATCCTGCTAGAAAGAATGGTACCTTGAGGTCATGCAGGACCCATGGAGCACCCCCATCTTGTTCCAGAAACTCTACCATAAATGGCTGGAGAAAATACACACAGCATGCATTATGGAATAGAATATTGAATCTATTCCCACGGTATGGCGTGATGGGCAAGCTTCTAAATCCATTCTCTTTCAGAACATCCTTGACCATGGCAAAGAAACGTCCGTGGCAACTTGTCTTTGCATCTCCACCATATGCAAATACGTTACAGGCAGTACGAATTGTGCGACAGATAGCAGATTCATTGGGTTTACGAAATCGCAGGTCCTTAATTGGCACTCTGTCAGCACCTTCAAAGTGGAGTGCTTCAACTTCCCTGCCTGAAGTATTCACAGTTTCAGCAATGTGAACTAATCCGTGTAGGCCACAGAAGAAGTTGTTGAGGCGTGACAGTTTATCTTGCAGTTCCTTTGAAAGATTGTTCCAATCATCAACAATGACAGGAAGGATTTCTGCTCTGTACGTCTGTAGCAACTCATTGAACTTTTTCTCAGTTGCAGCTCTATCTGACATTGTGTTTCGCAGATGATACAAAATATTTTGTGAAGCAAGGTTGTTGCTTGGTTTGTAGTATATTTGATCAATATCCCATAGTATTTCTTTGAACACATGTAAGGTGTCTTTTGCAGATTTGGTAGCTAAATCCCTAAGACCCAGCACATATGGTCTGCCACTTGCATCCCTCATCGCATATGCGCCATACTTTTGGCCATATTTTGAGCTTTCGTCTGTCTCCAAAGTTGTGTGTTGTTTTCCACTTACATCTTCAGCTATTTGGGTCTGTGCAATGACAAGACGCTGCAAATTAATATTTCTCACTGTTCCTTGACTTGGTAGTTTGTTGGGCTGTTTTCCAGCAAGTTTGAGAACCTCTGCAATCACGTTGCCCACATGATTAGTCCCAACATTTTCTGTCAGAAGCTTTTGCACACACCTCTGCAACTCTGGAGTATACTGCTTTGCATCCTCATCATAGATTGCTACTGTGTTACTCTGAACCTGTTCTTTTAATACATCAAATCTGTAGTCCATTTCAATCAATTCTTTTCTCATTGTTTCAAATCCATCTGTTTCGGTGTCTTCTTGCTTCTTCTCGTTTCCCCGCAACGGTTCCAATGTTCCATATTGTTTTTTGTAGTATCTTTCACTTTCTCTATGTCTGCGAAGTTTCACATTCTTGTCTTCAACTCTGTTCTGAAGAGCACCTATCAACCTGTCTTTTGATTCCAGCTCTACCTTCAACCTTTGGACCTGTTCATCTAGTTCTTTTATTTTAGCTTCCTTGCTCCTTAGTAGTGATGTAAGGGTATTTTCCAAGTCTTCTCCTCCGGATGGAGTATATAATCTGGCAATTTCTCCTTCTGCTGTAACACTGTGCTGTCTTCTCTCTGCTTGCTCATGGCCTTCCTGCTGAAGTGGGAATTCAAAGTTTTCTTGCAGAAAATTATCCAGCTCTAATTTACCAGCTTCCCTTTGTTTGCTTTTTCTGAGTTTCTTGAACTTATCATCTAATTTCTTCACCTTCTTATGGAGGGCTACAACACTTGATTCTGGCGACTGCTCTAGTAGCCAGCCAACAACCTTGGACATTGCTGAAGCTCTAATACGTTTAATTACGTCATCATTTTTTATGGATTGAGATGAAGTGGCCATCCTGGAGTACTGTAATTCCTAGCTATTCTTGGAACTTGACCCGAACTACATGGCATAGCCAATCAACCGAATCGAAGGTCTTCTTCCGATTAGCTGGATGTAATTTCTTATCCATATGTTTTCTTTTACTGTTCTTTGCCTTGGTCTAAAAAACTCTTGCACTTACTGGAAATCTACAAGTAAATGAAATGGTAAAGGAGATAACTGTTTTCAGTCTTCATTTACCATTCAATTTGCTTTTATCAATGACATTGTTTTATTATTCAAGGTACAGTAGTTGTCAAGGAGTCGGGTGGGGTACGTACAGTATGTGGGTATTCCACTATTCCTTTTACAATTGCAGCTCAGCTCTTAATCAGACATTTTTTTCTCCATTCAAAAAAATGCTACCCCCCCCCCCCCCTGTACATTTTTTTTTTTTTTGGGGGGGGGGGGGGCATGGTGTGAGTATATCAGCTAAGGCACAATATCCCCTCAAAAAAAGAACCATGGCAAATGTTTTTGCCCATCAGCCCCACCCTACTTCCTGTCAAACCTTTAGAAAAAAACTGTAACTTTAAAATAGCATAAAAATGTTGTAGCTGATGAGAAATCTCATTAATCCCTCTTTCATTCAAGCCTATTTCATTATTTCATCTTATACCATTAACTTGAAATAATTTGTTTAAATGTCTTAAAAGCATTATAGACTTGAGACAAATCTATAAATAATTTAAATTAGCAACACATTTTGATTTTTTAATCAATTTTCCTAATATGCAACTTTGTCTATAAAATAAAGATGAATCTAAATTTCTATGCACTCAAGAAAAATGTTGTTTTGATAAAAAATTATTCAAACTATTCAGAATTAGTTTCTTAAATTTCATTCTACTTCCTATATACTCAACTCTGATTGGCTGAAAGTTTGCCTTCAGTTGTTAATTTAATATAAGGCAGGGGAAATTCACAAGAACATGAAGAATATAAAAAAATCGCCTAATATGAAAACATTCCCCAGTAAGAAAATTGAAGAAATGTTTGCTGAAGGTCAGAAGGTATTCAAAATATGATCAATGTAAGTTAAACTGTTTCATAACACCCCTAGCCTAGGCTTATAATGGCAGGGAAATAACATGGTCATCGTGCGTGTAATATATTGCATAATGCATGGTACTGGTACTTACCCAACAAAACAGTAAGGTGGCCTTGAATTAAAAAGAACTTGCGAACCTGCATAGGCAGCACCGAGAGAGCCCGTCCACATTGACTTGTTTACACCTGTTGCGACAAAATGCGACAAAGTTTCAGCATGAAAGTAAGGTGTTTCTATGAAGAAAACATCTCAAAGAATGGAATAAAAACCGGATTTTGAATGGCGCCTAAGAACTTACCTTAAAAAACTGGGTCCAAAGTAACAAATCAGTGACTCTTTTTTCGAAGATGGGTAAATAAAACGTTTAAAAAAGTAAATGCAAACTGCTGATGAGGTTTTGATCGGTCTTCTTGCATGTAGTACTATGTACAGCTGCCCTGTGCAAAATTTCGTTTGGTACTACGTCATAATAACAAGGTTAGAGTGAAAAATTGAACCGGAAGTTGATCATGATTTAGGGTCACTTTTTTCAAGATGGCGACGTCCATGGGATGCTCGGTGTGAATTGACGCTCTGGAAAAATATCATCAAATGCAGGTTTCGCGATCATTTCAGTAAGTGAATTGTCGATTTCTCAAATTTTAATATAATAGAGTAGGCCTAGAGACACAAATTTAGTGAAAATCTTGTGAAATGTAGCCACAGTGCCATGATGAAAAATGCAATTTTAACACGTCGGCAGATAGGAAATGTCTTAAACGCGAACCCGTTGATATAGCTAAATGATGGGGGCCATGGGCCTGGTTATGATCATGATGATGATCCCTGCCCTGCACTTCTTCGGGCCCCAGTTTCTCAAAACCACCGACAAGCCAGTCGTAGACTCTACTCATATTCATATTATCATAACTTTGTCCGCCAACTCAACTAGGGAGACGACGTCTCTAGATCTAGATCTCTGATCTTTCTAAACAGTTTCACAGAGAGCTTAGTTACAATACAAGTTACACACCACGCAGAACTTAAGCTTACATTTAGTGCATGCGCAGAACGTTCATCCTATCTCAACGTCATTTTCGTAAGTTGGCGCCTAGCCTAGCCGACATGGCCCCTGGCTTCAGATTGGCTATCGCTGGCTCCCATAGGCTCTATGTTATAAGATATTGGTGCGAGGAGATAGCTTGCGATTTTCATTTCATCCGATACCAAAATTGACTGATATTTCGATCAGTCAAACCCTCTATTTTGTTATGATTTTTTCAGCCTCTCTCACTTTAATTCGTACCCACTTGAGCGGATCGGCCAATAAGAGCGTGTAAACTCACTGTACAGCTTTCAATGCGCACACGTAGAACTTTAGCTTACATTTAGCCCATGCGCATTTCGTTCATCCAATCTCAGCCTCATATTCGTAAATTGGAGCGTACAAGGGCCCTTCTTATTGGCTATCGCTGGCTGCCATTCGCTCAATGTTATAAGATATTGGTGCGAGGAGAAAGCTTGCAATTTTCTGTTTGATTTGATTCCCAACCTCATGATATTTCAGTCAAACCCTTTATTTGTTACAATTTTGTCAGCATAATTTTTCCTCATAATACAAAACACTTTGAAATAAAAAATAATATCGCTAGTGATATTCGTTTGTCTCGCAATGTGGTCAATAAGGAATCTAAAAGATCACGACGTTTCGTGCGCCATCTGCAACACTTCGTCAGGTGATAAAAACTAATGTAAGCAAGGGTCTTTTATACTTTACGGGAGGACCGGCGGAGCGGTCTATAATTTGGTCGATGTATAAAAGACCCTTGCTTACATTAGTTTTTATCACCTGACGAAGTGTGGCAGATAGCGCACGAAACGTCGTGATCTTTTAGATTCCTTATTGACCACATTGCGAGACAAACGAATATCACTAGCGATATTATTTTCGATAATACATCCGCAATGAGTAATATATTTAGCACTTTGAAATCGGTCAAGAATTAGCAAATCGCTACCACTCTGGTATCAAATTTTTCACATTTTGGGGTAAATTCTTGACCGATTTCAAAGTGCTTTGTATGAGAAGAAAGAAGAGTCCACTAGCAAACTCTGAAGCCAGTGTGCGAGGTTTGTTGGGAAGGGGTGATTACGAAAACATTTTAGGTTTTGTTTATATTACTCTTCATCATATTTCATATCATCACCTACATGTAGCCCTGAAGGCTAGCTGATTCTAACCCTTAACTTTACCCGAACACGTACCCTGCCTTGATTTTTCAAGTTCATAAAACCTATTGATTGGATATTCTTAATTTTCTTATCTCTTTCTTTTTTTTGTATTTGAGGTAGTTTTGTGTTCGTACAAACACATACATGTAAAGTAAATTTCAAGAGGGACGTTACACTTATCTTTTATATTTTTCTTCATATCTTTGGATATACATTGTAGATCAAGCAGTCTGATGTTACCCTAGAAATATTGAAATGACTACGTCTGCGTTCCCTTCACCACATTATCCAGCCATCGTTCCTCTCGGTAGCGAAGGCTGTGATCCGTTTGAAGCATTTGGTTGTGCCCATGCATGTGACATCAGACGAGGAGAGGATGGTTCTCTTCAGAAATACTTTCAGTATAACATCACTAAGGAAGCTGCACAGAACCTCGTACCTGCAGGAGCTTGCGTGCCTTTCTTGCCACCAAATGATGGTTCGTAATTTCGTATTTATATATTGCTTTTCAAATGGTTCAAATATTGAAATTCAATCTCTTATTCAAAATTCACTTTTGTTTCTATGAAAGTTATTTGTTATTGTTTATCAAACACACACTTCCACACTAAAACAACACAACAACATGCACTGACTTTGTTATAAATTGTCTGGCTATTATCAATTTTAAATAATGTTACAACTACTTTATGAATACTTTAATTTTAGGAGATTTGTGTGAGTTTTTATTATATATCTAAGTCACCACTTTTTCCCATAATTCATAGAACCTATTGTTTTGTTGTAAATCCCGTCTGTACTAGTTTGGCCAGGGGAGATTAGACCATCTCATCAACTCAACTCTCAATTAACATAAGAAAAGGAAGATCATGGGGGACCAACAGGCACCACTTAGCCATTGTTTTCTATATAGAGGGAGCAAGTACATTTGTAGCTGCAAGTAGTGCACTGGGGCTTTAATAGAATTTGTAGTTAATTCTCATGTAATCCTGGTACATATCCTATGCTCATTCCAGGTTCACCTGTCGGTGTTGTTCATTATGAAGATTATGTCAGGAGAGGAACAATGAAGAAACGCCTTGGTATGAACATTGAGCAACAGGTTGGTCATCTTACCTTATCAAAGTGCATGCTATGGGCACGTCCAAGCCATTTTGTTCTAATATGTTACCGACTTCATTAAGTATTTCAGTATAATGTGATTAGTATAGTTACAGTGTACCAATTACCACAGCATATTTTGCTCTTGATGTATTGAATACATGTAGGGGTTCTATAATTGAAATATGGAACACTTTACCATCAAGACAAAGATGTTCATATTCTAATTTCGAGCTTCACATACATAGAGATATGGCAGCTTAAATACACCTCAGAGTACCAGGTATATAAGAAACGACTTGTTAGGTAGACTCGTCGTCACCCGTGTGTGTGCTCACGTAGCCCAAGTCGGACTTTGGTTATGAGTGCAGGGTTTTATAATACCCTTTATATTGACTATTCTTCATACTCATAAATGGTTAATCCATAGAATGCCAGGAAAACTTTTTGGAGATTGATTTTATACATTCTAGCTATACACAAATTATTATTCCTTCTTATTTTTCCTTATTTTATCACACCCTGTTGATATGCCTGTTGTGACCCTAAGGGCTTATAAATGCATCTTTATCATGATAAGCTTTTATTGATACCCTAGATCAGGTCCATGCCTAGATTATGTAATTTTTCAACACTGATGTAAACTTCAAATGAAGTGAAAGGGAGTGTATCATGACGAGACTATGTGACTTTTTCGTGGGCCTACTTGGGGCCAATCGGGTATAATACGACTACGGACGACGTGACCGCAGCATTCACGCGTGTGCAACAACCGAAGCGTGAGGAGAACTTCGGTCTGTTTCCCCGAACGCTAGCGTGCGCTGACCCAGTTAATCTAGTCCATTCGTTTACGTGCAGTTGTCCAAAAGAAGACGTAGATAGTGTTAACCAGTATTTGCCATGATACACTCCCTTTAACATATCCATTTTATCTATTTAAATTTCAAAGATAATCTACAATTCAGCCATTCGGCTATGAATTATTTTTAAAACCTATAAATTGTTTAAAAAAACATGAAATGAAATTATTCTTTCTTCTGAACAGGTTGAACAATTGTATGCAAGTAATCCTGATTTGGGGTTTGGACCTGTCTATGATGTATTGTCCAATGATGAATGGAAGCAGATTAAAAACCTAGTGAGTCATTGGATTCATTGTTTTCTTTTGCCGTCAAATTCTTGCTCTTTATCAAAATCATGTTGGGTGATCAAGAACAGAATATGTTTGCTATTTCCTTGTTTATTCAGTCTTGAAAATAATGTGTATTCATGTTTCTCCCCAAAGTATTGTTAGCTTACTTCAGATATGAAAAATCATTAGTTTAAATAAAAAGTAGGGATGGGCAGGTGAATGTAAAAGAAGAATAAAAATGATGAAACAAAATCCAGGTGTTGTATACTGATCAATGATATTTATGGCCTACATTGGTTGAAACCAGCAAAGTAAATTGTAGTAAAGTAGGAGTGGTGGTGATAGTGGTGGGGGTTATTTACCTGACAGCTAAGAAAGCAATAAATGCTTGATAGTAAGCAACCAAAAGACCGATGGCTTAAGGTCCTCTCTGAGGGACCTGGTAATGCGGATTAATGCCTTACCAAAGGGCACTAGTGCATCGACTTGGTTTCGAACCCGGGTCACTGGATTACGAGACCACAGCTCTACCGACTGAGCTATCGCGCCTCCAAAGGTGTTGCAGTAGTCTGTTTTTAATTTATGAAGTGCTTTCCTGTCATGGGGATATAAATTATTCAGGTACATGTCGATTGCATTTTATGAAACAGAAGTTTAAACTTTTAAAGTAAGATGGAAGAAGGAAAGAAAACAAATCAAGTGAGTAAAAATGTTGCAATGTGTACATTTTTCTATTCTTATATATTCCCTGTCAGCATGTACCAACCACCAAATACTGCCAAAGCCTCCTAAGAAAGAACAAGTCCATCATCGATGCGGTATCTTCTGTAGGAGTTCAGCGTTCATTGTTGCAGGGGTTACTCCGAGAGGAAACCCATCAGCAAATTGAAAGAATGGTGAGCTATTTTAACCTTTCTCTGGACTCTCATTCAACAAATGGTTAATCTCATGAATCATAAAATGTATTTCATTTGAATTTCATTGTTTTTGTATTTTGTATAAAAAAGGAGTTTCTGAAAAATCGCTCTGTATTTGATACACATTCATACCATACCAGGGTCTGTAAACGTTGTACCTGTTGCGAGAAAGGAATCTGAACAAGGCTATTAAACATTTTGCATACTGCAGTATAATCAATGCAATGTTCAACATACATAAAAACAACAGCAATCAAGAAACTAGTTTATGCATGCTAGACATGTATACACAGACCATTTCAGATCATTTATATTTATTGTATGAGTGATCTACCATGATTTATGTTCATGCTATGTGATGTCTTATTTGAAATGAAAAGGATCAATAAAACGTGAATTACAACAACAAAAATTAATGCAATGAAAAGCAACAGAAAAAAAGTTGTCTCATTGTTCCTTTTTTACATATTCAGAAAAGACTTGTGAAAATTATTTCTCACTTTTTTACCTTGTTTTTCTCTTTCAGTATCACAATGAGTTATATTACGGAGGCTGTTTATCTTACGAACCTTTCAAGTCATCGACTACAGAGGGCGGCAGTGGACTATTGTTTTATCCCAGTGGACAAGCACTAGATACCCTCAGTATCCTTTTCTGTGCTCCTTTTGTGTTGCTCTAACTAAGAACATCTGACAGGGAAATTTTCAGTTTGAAGATACCATAAGATAGACTGAGCTAGATATTTATGTAGGGGTTGTTATTTTTAGTGATTCACTGAGTGCACTTATTGCATTACAACAACAGAAGGACGAATCTTTTATTCTGGAAATTCTCACCATGACTACTCACTTAAAGAGAAAAGGAGTTGATATATATGTAGAGTGGATACCTGGACATTGTGGAATAAAAGGAAACGAGATGGCGGATTTCCACGCAAAGGCCGCATTAGTAAAGAAAATAGAAGTCAATAATAATCTAAATATGTCAGAAATGAAAAGCTTAATTATTACAAGTTCCAAACTCCTCTGGCAAGAAAGGTGGAACAAAACCAACTTGTATTTGAAAACATTTCAAAAAGATGTTAATAAACAATATATATGTTCATTAGAGAGACAACATTCAACAATTATCCATCGACTTCGTTTTGGAGTCCTTGGACTTAACCAGGATCTCCTCAGATTGAAAATTCATGCTACTGGTTTCTGTAATAGATGCCCCAGTGAAATAGAGACTGTAAAACACCTTTTAGTACATTGCCCTAACTATATTATAGAAAGGGCTATGTTTTTAACTGAAATAAATGAATCCCAACCGGAAAAAATTATGGAATATTTAAAAAAGAGTGAGTGCAGTATACAAAAAGCTATTGTACGGTTCGTTCACAGAACGAAACGGTTCCCTATCAGGAAGTAATACCTCCCTTGATGAACAATAAAACATAATACAATATTATAAATATGCTAAATTACACTCAGTACATTAAAAATATAATAACATAATGTAATAAGTAAAATAAAAATAAATAAGAACAGTAAAACATAATACAATATTATAATATGCTAAATTACACTCAGTACATTAAAAATATAATAACATAATGTAATAAGAAAATAAAATAAGAAAAGTAAACATAATACAATATTATAAATATGCTAAATTACACTCAGTACATTAAAAATATAATAACATAATGTAATAAGAAAATAAAATAAGAAAAAGTAACAACAATGATAAATGGTATGATAAGATTATTGAATATAGATCTAGAGGCTTGTGTAGGTACTATCTTATATACATTTATGTATGGTGTGTAAGTGATATAACAAATAATCTGCACGTACTGTTAAGAAACACTAACAAAGCCCATGAATGTTTTGCTTACGATATTATTTTTCGATACTATCTTAAAAGATAGATAAATATAAAACGAAATAACTATATTTTTAAAAAAATTCAAAAATGAGAGATATAACACGTGCCGTAAAGTATTTTGGTGACAATAGTCAAATTACTGACTAATCGCCAATAAACCAAAACACAACAACAACAACTGTGCAATATTTTGGAGAAGATATTGTATTTGTGTGTCACAGCTTACTAATGGGTTCAAGTCTTGTTTTATCAACATCATACTGACTTTGGTTCATTAGCTGTGAAGTGTGTTAGCTCTGATTTAATCTCCAGTAATCTTAGGCTCCAGTTCAACCTGTTTTATCCATATTTTCAAGTTTGAATATATACATATATTGCCCATTTGCCCCAGGATGCAGGTTACAACCAAGTGCAATTTAGTACAGACAATGTAACTCTGTTACAAATGATACTGTTATAACAAGCTTTCAGTAGTTTTGCAAGTTCTACTTTGTGCAGTCAATGGTTTTTGAGCCCAGATAAAACATGGTTCCAATTTTAACAAGGTTAATTTCCTTGATTCAAGAAAGTTTTTGATGAGGTTCCACCGTTTTATCGTAAATATGTAAAAAACAAAAGCTAACCAACACAAATACCATTCTTTATTTTACGACACTATGTGCATGAACTCGACATACACCATTAATAACCGGAGTGTTGGCTCAGTCAGTAGAGCGTCCGCCTCACAACCGGGAGGTCGTGGGTTCGATCCCCGGCCACGTCATACCAAAAGACGTTAAAAGACGTTGATCTGGCGCTGCTCAGTGGCTGCCGGGCTCACGATCAATTGGGCAAAAAGAATTTTCATTTCGGTTTAATATAATTTGGAGTGGACTAAAAGATTATTATTATGTTATGTTTATTATTATTAATAATTGTTTCCATAACCGCAGAATCCTTCTCATCAGATATTCATGTTTTGGAATCTGAATCTGTTCCTTGCTTCAAGCCGTTCAACATCTTCGAAACGTCAGATCCCTGTGGCAGGCTGTATAAGGCAAATAGATACCCATAGATCGTCTTTGAAAAGTGAGTTTAGTAATGAGACTAGCACTCATTTTTACGTTCCTCGTTGGACTCTAGATGTAAAGTTATCTGTTTGTGATGTCATTAAAACAAAAATCTAACAATTTTATTATACAGTGTTTACTCTGTTTGTGCAAAATTGATGTTTTGGGGATTGTTTGAAGCAATATAAAATGCTTGAGTTCTTGTTTAAGACCGCAATTGCCTTCAAAGTGCACAAACAGAGTAAACACTATATAATAAAGTTGTTTGATTATTTTTTTAATGACAAATTGCTCTTACTTTTATTTTATGACATTTTCTAGTGCC